>CAKNXH010056769.1:0-12315 GCA_932178445.1 Andricus quercusramuli
TTATAATTGTAACAGTTTACATATTAATTTTGTTTCCTTTATTAATTATAATGCCATATTACTTTACCATTACTTTAGCATTACTTTACCGTTACGCTGTAGCGTAATGTTTGCGTTCGGCCGGTCCGCCAGGGAAATGTTAATCTTTCTTTTTTAATGAGTTTTTCTTGCATGATACGGAGAGGATACGATGTGGATACTATAAGGATACGCTGTAGCGTATCCATTCCGTTCGTTCGGTCCGCCTTGGAGCCTATCACAGAAAAAACGGAAGATAAACTTTACATCGATTTCCGACGAAAGTTTCACTGCAACAAAAATTAACCTGGTCGAATAAACTTTACGTGAAATTCAGATAATTTCGTGTTTTTAAACCATCTCGGAATAATTTGGCAGTTGTTTGTCAGTACAGAAAAGCGTCTTCTGCTATGTAGTTCACAGCAGTGCAAAGAACAGTGTGAAGTATGGATGGAATTGGTCTGGAAATGAGGACACGAGATTTTTAAAAACATTGCACTTATTACCATTCCATTTTTAAAATAATTGCACTTATCGCGGACGAATGGTTATATATTTTGTATGACTGTCAATAAATAAGCACTCGACAACATTCTAAAAAGTCGCCATATTTACTATGATCTTAACCATAATTCACAAGTTATGAGATATGAATTTCCGTTTTGAAAGTTTCGAGATCCGTCGGTGTTGCAGTTCAATATAAAAGCCTTTTTACGAAGTAAAATTTCAAAGCTAAAAGATGATTTCTGAACAACTACAACTCCTATCGGCCTTAATTCATGCTTCAAATTATTATTATTTAACATTTCATTTTTTGAATAATTTTTTGAACTCAGAATTTTTGTTACGTATGAGGCCACCCTGAGTCGTAAAATTTTATTTTAAAAAGTTATTAAATAAATATTTATCAAGAATATTGAATGTGAATTGAAAATCCTAATTTTGTACAGTAGATAACATTTTATATTACGATAATATTGATGGAAAAGAATCTTTGATTCTATCAGGTATTTCAGGTTAGGTGGGTGCAATCAAAGATGTCTGCAAGCTTAGGGACAAAACTTTATTTTTTTCAAATCTCAGAAAAAAATGGTTTTTCACCATGAGTGTATTTGGATATTATTTTTTATTTTCTGGAAACTATTCAATTAAATTATAAAATCCATAAAAAATGTGTAATGATTTTATTATTTAATTAAATAGCTTTCTCGAAATGAAAAATATATGCAAATACACTTATCTTGAGAAATCGGGAAGACTGAAAAATTCACGAGACTGTAAAATTCCTGAATTAAAAAATCTCCGAATAATTATATTACCGAATTGGAAAATTCCCGAATAATAAAATTCCTGACATAAAATTGCCGAATTCTTGAATATCCAAATAACTAGAAAATTCCCCAATTATAAAATTATTATAAAATTCTTATAAAATTCCCGAATTTAGACAAATGAAAAAATTTTTTCATGAATATTATTTATTTATTAAAAATGCAATGATCAAATATTGTTATCAAAAAAATTGTAATGTTTAAAGTTCTTGAAATTACTGCGTGAAACTTAAACAACAATTATTGAGAAAATATATTTTTGGATGAAAATTTTTGGACGACTGAAAAATTCTACAAGATAAAATTCATGACTCTTTGAAATTCCCGATTTGGGAATTTTCCGAATAATACAATTTTTCAAAATGTAATAAACTTCCCTAACTGGAAAATTCCCGACAAAAAAAATTACGAATAGCTTATGATATTATCAAAATAGGAAATTTCTGACAGTTTATAATATTACCGAATTTGACAAATTCCCGATAGAAAATTGCCGAATTATAAGATATCCGAACTGGAAAATTCCTGAATTATAAAACTCCCGAAACAATGGAAAAATGGGTTTCAATCAATATTATTTATTAAAAATACAATCATCAAATATTTGTATAAAAAATATTTTTTTTCTGATCAAAGTTTCTAAAATTATCGTTTGAATTCAACATAAAAATTATTGAAAAAATATATTTTTGGATGAAAATTTTTGGACGATTGGAAAATCCTAAAAAATAAAATTTCCGAATAATATAATTCCCAAACAATGAAATTCCCGAATAAAAAGTTCCCAAACAGTTTATGATATTAGAGAAATTGAAAATTGCCAAATTATAAAATATACGAACTGGAAAATTCTTGCATTATAAAACTCCCGAAACAATAAAAAAATTGTTTTCCAATAAATATTATTTATTTCTTAAAAATACAATAATCAAATGTTTTTATAAAAAAAAATATTTTTCTTCTTCAAAGTTTCTAAAATTATTGTATGAATTTAAAATAACAATATTTGAAGACAATTTTCATCCAGAAATATATTTTTTTTTTAATTATTGTTATTTCAAAGTTAAACCATGATTTTAGAAACTTTAAACATTAAAAATATTTTTTTTCTTGATAAAAATATTTCATTATTATATTTGTTTAAATTCTAATTCTCGAACCTGTGATAACTTTAGTACATCGTCAACACTACTTTTTGTTTAGAATACCGTTGAATATGAATTATGTACTTTCATCCAATATATGGTATGCATAAATTATTCTTTCGAATTTTTTCATCTCAAAAAAACTTCTGCTAACTTGAATAAAGAGAGTCTAATTACCATATAAGTGTTATTTAATTGCACTTATTTGTTCATTTTATTTTGTGAACAAAATTTGTATTTATAATTTATACAAGAGTCATGAGGGGTTCCGAATGCAATTCTGATCATTACCTTTTAGTCTGCAAAATAAACTTAGGGCGGGGATGGAGAACAAAGAAAACAAAGAAAACGAAACAAACACGAATAAAAATTGAAAATTTACACAGACAAGAAGTGCAAACAGAGTTTAAAAAGAGGTTAACTGAAAGCATAGATAGGGCAACGTGGGAAGCGCTTATAAGCAATAAAGATATAGAGGGCGCGTGGACTTTATTACGGGATGTCATTGTCAAAACTGCGACCGAAGTATGTGGTACTGCGGTTGTAGGAAGAAAGTCTGGCGATGCGTGGTGGAACGATGAAATTGCGGCAGCCCAAAAAGAAAAGAAAGAAGCGCACAATAAAACGCTGAACATGACAGGTCTTAGCGATGAGGAGAGAACTAGACTTAAAAATGATTACAGACACAAAAATAGGAAAGTTAAACGACTAGTCAAAGAGAGTAAAGAGAAAATCAGAACAGAGGAAGAGAATAAAATAAAAAACGGCTTTGAAGGAATTATGAAACTATTATATAAACAGTTGAAGGAAAGTAAAAGTACAGAGTTTGCTAGCATGAGAAACAGCGAAGGCGAAATGCTATATGATATAGACGGAATAGTAGACGCTTTGAAAGAGTCTTTCAAAGAACTATTGGGAGGTGAAAATATCGGACAACAAAACTGCGACATTGAACATAATGCATTAGAAAACCCAATTGAAAAAGTCAGTGTCACTGAGGTCAGAGATATAATTAAGAACTTGAAAAACGGCAAGGCTGCGGGTATAGACAATATTAGTGCTGAAATGCTTAAATACGGTGGCGAGTACATACCTCACAGGTTGTGCGAATTAATAAATTTATGTATCGAAACGGGAGAAGTCCCAGACGATTGGAGAAAAGCGATTATCATACTAATATACAAAAGAAAAGGAGATAAAAGCAACTGCAGTAATTACAGAGGTATCAGCCTACTAAGTACCGTAAGTAAAATATACTCAAAAATACTTATCCGTAGGGTAATGGAAATTACAGAAGAGAAAATATGGGAAGTCCAAAGTGGATTTATGCCAGGAAGATCATGTACGGATCAGATATTTAGCCTAAGACAGGTCGCAGAAAAAAGTTTGAGAGTAGGAAAGAAAGTCTTCTGTGCATTTATCGATCTAGAAGAAGCATTCGACACGGTAAATAGAAGTAAACTTTGGGAAGTCCTTAAAGAGTATGGAGTGAATGGAGGGCTCCTACAAGCAATAAAAACAATATATACAGGTAGTAAAGCGAGTGTAAGGGTAAATGGGAAAAATAGTGAATGGTTCGATATTATGCAAGGCGTGAAACAAGGATGCGTTATGTCCTCGTGGCTATTTATCATATTCATGGATAAGTGTCTTAGAACTGCCCTCTTCGACGAAAAAGGTGTAGATCTCGAAACCGTCAAGGTACGTGGGTTGGCTTTCGCGGATGACAAGATTGTAATGGCAGAATCAGTCGAAGACTTGCAAGGAATGTTGAATAAACTTAATACAAGCATGAAGAACATGGACCTCAAAATTAACGTGAATAAAACGAAAGTCATGGTGTTTGAGGGAAAAAGTGAGAAAACAATATGCAACATTGTCCTAAATGATGAGAGATTAGAACAAGTTGACAAGTACGTATATCTAGGTAGTCTATTCACTAGCGACGGAAAAATAGATGGGGAATTAGATAGGCGCATAAATAAGGGTAAGCAGGTTATCGGTAGAGCAGGGTCCATCCCCACAAATAAAAACATATTAAAAAAAGCTAAAATGGCCATACATAACTCTATTTTCGTACCGACTGTACTATACGGTAGCGAGACATGGACCTGTCAAGAAAAGGACAGGAGTAAAATCAACGCGATCGGCATGAAACCTCTGCGCATAATATGCGGGAAAACACTGATGGACAAAGTACGAAACGAGACAATCCTCAAAGAATGTGGTACAGGGGAGACACTAGTTGACATATGGAAAAGAAATCAGCTAAGGTGGTTCGGACATCTTGAAAGAATGAAAGATGAACGACTGACCAAGCAAGTGTATAAAGGTAAAGTAAATGGCAGAATGCCCAGAGGTAGACCGCCGAAAGAATGGTTAGAATCTGTGAATGAGACACTAATACGAAGAGACATAAGAAGCCATAGAAATACAAGAGCCTGCATGAAAAAATGCATGGACGTGAATGAAGCTAGAGTAGTATGCCAGGACAGAAATATGTGGCGACAAATAGTTTATAAACAGAGTGACAATAGAGTGAATGATGCCTGAAACAAAGACCTTGGATACTAATTGGCCCAAGTGGGGAACCATACTTAATAATTTTGTGAGGTTCCTCACTTGGGGTGATCGCTAGAGAGATTGATCAGCAACCTGGGTCGGAGCAGTGTTGCGGAGTGAACGTGTCACTTATATAAATAACACGAGAACTCCAGATCAATCTAAAACATCTATACATAACACCTACATACCCATCCACCCTATACCCATATACCGATCAACCTCATACCTATATACCTATTTCACTACTTTCCAACCGAGCAAGTCACGCCTACCCCGGAAGGGAAAAGGCTTAATGGTATAATAATAATAATAATTTAAATACCTGTCTTATTGCTGTATGAATTCTCGTAATTTAAAAGAATTTTCGAACCGATTTGAATATTTTAATTTGGTTAGACTTTTCAATTAGGCATGAAGATCCTGCATTTCAATTTGGTTATAGATTTCAGAACATAGTGACATTTAATTCATAAAACCATTTTTGAGACTGAAATCGAGATTGAAACTTTAAATAAACTTTTACATTAGGATTGATTTTTAATTAATTATTATTTAAACTTACACAGCGTCTTGTCTCGATATTCAGGACGACTAGTCCAATATTTTTCTTAAGCTTGGCTAGTCATCCCGAACTTTCGGGACGACCGCAGTCCATCATCTTTTCTAACTCTCCTAATTTTTCGGGGTGACTAGATGCAGCCTTAAACTTAAATTTATGCTGAAATAAATTAAGGATGCAACTTATTTATCATATTAGAAATCTTATTATTGTTTTCAGTTTCTTTCCGAAATCTGTATCCAAACTAACCCCGAATCAATCTGAACAAATCCGAAAAAAGTTTTACATTTCGTTCGATCGAAATCGGTCAAAAATTGATCTGGTTCAATTCGAACCAAATTTTCAATCCAAATGAATCGGAATCAATCCGAGTTCGGAGTGAATTGTATTCATTCAGATTAAAAATCCGTTTTTTCAATCCGAGTTCGGATTCATTCTGATTGCAAATTTGGTTCGGACTGATTCGGATTGGAAGTTCGTATTGAGTCGCATTAATTTTTAACCAATTTGGATCGAATGAAATTGAGAACTTTTTTTGGATTGGATCTAATACAGATTTCGGATTCTTTCGTTTATGAATTCCTACCCAAAACTTTCGGGTACATGTCTTACTGCAGATTCAAAATCGAGTAGTTAATTTCTGTCAGCCTCAAGAGCAGCAAATTCTGTCAGCCCAATGGCGGCAAATACCTAGATCCGCCACTGAATGAATGTTCCAACTTCAAATATAATTCGATTCCTAATTTTTGGTTTTGTTTCTAACCTACAATACCTTCAGTGGCAGGAAGCATATATAAAGTATAATTATTTTTAAAATAACAATTAGGTATGTAAAAAGTTGTTCTAAATCTAGTGTCCTGATTTATAGCTTTTCAAGTTTTCACGTATACTTTGCCGTTCTTCCATTGCTGCGAAGCACTGCGAAGGACGTAGCAGACGACAGCTTTTATTCCATCGTAAGATAAACTTTCGCCAAATATCATGTAATCTTTAACAGCTGAACATTTTACATGCAACAAAATTTATCTTCAGTTTTTTCTGTGATGTTACCATTTGAACGCAACAAATCCAGATTATTCAATAATATTTTACAATTGTTCCCATTAAAAGACGGACTTCCATAATGCATTCCACGCTGAACACTGCAACGTTCTGCCCAATCATTGGCTTCTTTCTCGAATTCTTTCAACATGTGCGAGAACAGAGTATTGACAACTCCTAATAATAAATGCAATTCTGGAGGCGGGATTACATCTAATATTAGACTATCCTCATTTGTTTGAATGATCGGCGGATTTATGCAGTTTTTGAAGCTTTTTGCATCATCTCTCTTGCTACCTCCATCAACCCATTCCATGTAATTCAGGAAAATATTACCTACAGTTCTATGTTCGCCAGTGATGTGCAGATTATTTTTATCTGCATAGCACCAACAACATGGAAACATGCTCGAGTGCGACATTATGCCAACAAGAATGTTGGCAAGTTTCAAGAAATTAGTACAGTTATCTGTTCGTTAGAACAATGTGTATTTACCTCAACATAATAATGTGTATACACGAAAAAGTATATAAATTACTTTGTCAAATTAATGCGTCTAATATTATTTTCCTAACATTATTATTATATCGAAAAGTATTATTTTTAACTTTATATTCGCTTCAGTGACTGAATTTTTTGTTTTCACAAATCAAAACAATGTTGAGTAGGCAAGCTCCTTTTCATTTTTATCTAGAGAATTAATTTATAAATAATATGTAGAAATTATTAGCTTAAAACAATTTTTTTTGTGTTTTGCAAGATAAAAATCGAAAAAATTGAATTAAAAAAAAAGTGCTCACTCTACGATTTCAATTCTTCTTGAAAAGTATTCCTTAAATAGTTCTTAATCATATCCCGAAGGAAAATTTCAAGTAATATCAACTCACGGTTAAAGTTGATCGAGGACCACCGTGAGAAGTAAGGCTCACTACAGGAAATAGTAAGTCTTCACGGAGAAAAATTTTATTAGTCTGCTGAAGTTGCAGGATTTTCAGTTAAAGTAGGGACAGCATATCTTTTCTGTAATGCTTACCGAATTTTCTGAAGAGTTTATTAAATTTTCCGTAATTTAAAAAATTTACGAAGACTTTATGCAAAATTTACATACTTTTTGATTGAATTTTACAATTCAAGTTGTCAATTTGACAGAAAAGTTCAGTAAATATTACAGAAAATACCCTTTAATTCATCAGATAACTGAAAATTCTGTAAACTCTGCCGAAAATCCAGTAATCTTTGCAGAAAATTTATGTTGTACTTATTTCAACATTGAATTCAATTTGACATTGAAAAAGAACTGATTAATACATTCGTTTATTACCTTTGTTTGAAGAACTCATACAATGTATCAACTAATTATGAATGTTATTGAAATTGTCATGTAATTCCTAAATGAAAGGACTATTGAAAAAAACCAATTTTTCTGCCGACAAATGCCCTTACAATAAATTCGTTTAAAAAATCATACGATTAATCGAAAAAGTAGGAATTTTGCTGAAATTATCAGGAAGTTCCTAATGTATTATAAGGGCATTTGACGGCAGAAAAATTATTACCTTTTTCAATGGCAGTCCTTTCATTTAGGAATTACATGACAATTTGAACAGCATTCATAATTAGTTGATACATTGTATGATTTCTTTAAATCAAAGGTAATAAAGAAATGTATTAATCAGACGTTTGTCGACAGAAAAATTCGTTTTTTTTCGATGTCAAATTTTTTAATTAGGAACTTCATGATAATTTCAGCACTTTACAATGAATACAACAGATTTCTGGAAGATGTAAAAAATATTTCTACAATTTCATAAATATTTTGTAATGATTGTAAAACAATTAAAAAATTTCAAACATGTCAAAAAGGGTACAGTCCACCACATTTCAGAGATTTCAAAACATTGCAAAGATATCAAACCGGTTATTGCAGCGACAGCCCCTGAGTTGTGCAAACATGCACAGTTTGTGTCAAATGCGAATCAATCTGGTATTTTCGGAGGAAATTGGGCGACAAATATTATCGATATCTTACACGTTTTTATAATCTGCCGTTTATACAGAAAGCTTGTATATTGTCATTTAATGTACAAAAGGTACTTCTTTCGCCGTAAGTTTGCCACCCAACAAACCTTTTTGGGAATTTACCCACTCCTTTGGGTAGGGGCCCCTAGTTTTCGTATACGGTGTGTTCGTCCTTGAATGTATAGTAGTTTCTCCCTCCTCCGCTAGGGTCGCGCAAAAGAATTCTTAGCACGCTAACTGCTTTACCTGCTACATGTTTTGCTTAATAGTAGAACACTGTACCACAAAAAAGTAATTTTTCTTATTTTCATTGTTACATGAAAAATAGATTTTTTCCCGAAAAAAGCGAGCTGTACCGACAGTCTATATACCCTTTAGATCATTTACACAAAAAATCAGACAAAATGGCTTCGCCGTTTGGCCTGAATCCATTATCTACGATTTACACTCGATTTTCAGGGCCCTTAAGCACTCTCGGCTTCAAGCCGTGCTTCGATTCTCCAAATCGAAGGTATTTGGAGTGTAAGCTGAGCCTTCAAATTATGCACGACAATTACATGGAGAAGTATCCTGACTTTCCAGTTTCCCGCGAAACCTATCGAACGGTGTTCGTGAAAGAGAACATCGGTTTTGATAGGCCAAAAGAAGACGTATGTGACTTGTGCGAAAGGAAAAAGCACCATCAGTGCTCTGTGGATGGTGAAAATGTTAATGAATTGCAATGCGAGCTTTGCAAAAAGCACGAGGAGCACAAGAAAAATTACACGGAGGCTCGAAAAGCTTACTGCAAGGACAAAGAAGCCACGTGGGATCGCGACACCGACATTTATGCCGTTGACATGCAAAAGATCATCATTCTGCCAAAAATGACAACTAAAAACAGTTTCTTTGTCAGTCGTTTGGTCGTAATGAATGAAACTTTTGCATCTCTTCGAGCACAAGGCAGGAACCTTTGCGTTCTGTGGCACGAAGCCATCACAGGTCGCACAGCGAAAGATGTCGCATCATCATATTTAAAGGTGATTCTGTCTTCCGAGAATACAGTAACCAAAACATTTATTTTTTGGATGGACAACTGCGCCGCGCAGAATAAAAATTGGACCATCTTTCAAATGTTCCTGCAAACGGTGAATGCAGTGTGGGGTCCCCAAGCTGTCACTTTGAAATACCTGGAGGTCGGCCACACGTACATGAAAGCTGATAGCGTTCACGGGCAGATCGGAGCACTTTGGAAGAAAACCGAGGAAATCCTGACTTACGAAGACTTCAAGATCTTCCTCACAAAAGTGAGTCCTTTAATCGAAGTTGTGGATATGGAAGTGCAGGATTTCAGAAGTCTTAGCGACGATGGATTGCGTAAGCGAAATAAGAAATCAGACCTGCCGCTCCTAAGTGAAATTAAAGAGGCTCACTTCAAGAAAGGAAGTAGATTCTTGTACTACAAAACATCTTTTCCCGGTGAGTACAAGGAAGTCGATATTTTAAGGATGGAATTCGCGGTGACAGCTCCATTGGGTCCCACATTAACAGGACCTTGTGGTATGAATGAGAAAAAAAAAGTAAAATACTGAAAGAGTTAGTACCTAACATGCCAGAAGATAAGCGACAAGAATGGGAAAATTTGTCTACTTCTGCAGAAGCTGTGGATCTGGGTACTAATTTTCAGTAAATTAGTTGTAAACGTTTCTGACATGTTAGCTACTAAGGGAGCGTTCAGATATTGCGTAACATTATAAGGGGGGGGGGTCTTGTTTCGTCATGGTATGTGATGTGGGGGGGGGGGGGCGTAGCCTTCATTCGAGTGCGTAACATTTTTAATTGCCTGAAAAAAGCGATGTTACTATATATCTCGAGAATATTTTTGAGGTTGTTGATCTATTAATGAAGATTTATGAATTTCCTATACCATCAATTTCGTATATCCAAATTTCTGAAGCATTATTGACAGAAGATAACATTAAAATTGTAAATGATTGTTTAATATTGGGAAATAGTTCTGTTCTTAACATTTTGCTACTACACTCTAATTTCTAAACTTTTATACATTTTGAAAGAGAGAAGAAAAATTTAATTCTGGGAAAATCTTATTTCGAAGAATTGGAAAAAAAACTTCGAATCTTTTTAATAATTTTGAAAGATTTGGAGATTACATTTTTGAGAGATTTCTGGGAAAAGTTTCAATTGGTTCAAGTTACATTTTAAAAGAATAATTTGAAGTTTAGAAGATTTCCGAATGTGTGGAAACAGAGTATGGAAGACTAAGACAATTCCTTCAATTTTCCAAGATTTTGAAACTTTTCAGGTAGACTAAATTTCTTACGGCATGAAGAATGAAGAATGAATTCTAAGGAAAACTTGAAAAAGATTATAAACCACCTTGAATTATTTCTTAAACTTTTGGAAAAGAGTGTAAAAAATTTTCAAGCCAAATTTTGCCATAATATAATATTTCAGAACAAACTTGAGTGAGTTTAAGAGATACTTGAAAGTTGTTGAACTATTTGAAAATAATAAAAACTTATAAGATATTGTAGGAATTTCATAAGATTTCGAGAAAATGAGAAAAAATTCTTTGGGCTCCTAGGAGAAATTGAAGTCATTTTTCATTTTCAAAACTTAATTTTAATACAATATCTGAAAAGATTTTGAAACATTTCAAACGATTTCTGAAATTTTCAAAAAGAATCTGAAAGATTTTAACACAATTTTTCCAATTGCATAGAATTAAAAAAAAGACATTCGCGAAAAATTGGAATAATTTGAAAATCTTAGAAGGTTTACAAATTTTGAAAGGATAAAAAAAAAGAATTTTCTTCAGACTCGTGGGAAAATTTGGTGAGAGGTTTTGTTTTGAAAAATGAATTTCAGGAGAAAATTGAAGAACATTTCGGAAAATTTCTGAAGATTTCTTTAAATTTTGAAAAAAAGTTGATGTTTCAATTTGGTAAGATTAAAAAATCCAAAAAAAAAATTGAGTACATTTAAGAAATATGTAGAAGATTTGAAGAGATTGAAAAAGAATTTTGAACTGAAATATTTTTAAAAATTAAGATTTTTTCCAAAGAATTTTTAAAGGTTGCTAGTGAATAAGCAAATTTCCTTGAAATTCGCAAGAAAATTTGGAAGATTTTAAGGCAATTTTCTATAAAGCACTTCATCTTAAAAAAATATTTTTATTTACAAAACGTCTATTATGTTTTCCGACATGATACCAAAAAAGGATCGAAGGAAATGTTACAATCTGTTACAGGTAATGGGGGAGGGGTGGGAAGGTTGAAAATAACGTGTGGGTAATTGTCAAATTGTAGGCAAATTTCAGCACCTACAGTGGCAATCATATTATTATTAGGAATTAAATATTTCATAACGGAAATTGATCTTATCACATGTAACTATTTTAAATCCAAAAGGGGCAGTTATGAAAATAAGAAATAATAATGAATCCATGGGCACGCGCATATAATCAGTCGTACGCTGTTCTATTGTACCGTACGGTAATGATGCGAGAAAAATGTTAAAGTTTAACCTTTTTTATTGTTTATAAAAATATAACAAATTTTAATTATCAAAAGTCACCTACTTATGAAAGAAAACACCACCAAGCAAGTAACGGAATTGTTTTCATAAATTTTTTTCA
>CAKNXH010056770.1:8995-45890 GCA_932178445.1 Andricus quercusramuli
TGAATGCACCTCTTCATAATTTTAGAGCTGAATTAATTGTTCATTTTAAAACGAAAAATTTGTTCAGCTCTAAAAATTATGAAGAGATGCATTCATTTTCAAGAAAACATTTTTAGGTTTAAAGTTCATGTATTGAACTAAAAAAATTCTAAATTATTCTAAATTTAATTTATTATTTTTCATTACTTTTGACATTATTACCTACAAATGTAGGTTCATTGTTAAAAAGAGTTCTTTTGTGAGTGTAATGAATTCTCGCATAAATATCACAATTTTTGTGTACTTTCATATAAATAATGTGAAATAGACCACAATCCAGGTTTAGATTTTTAGGGAGTAATTTAAATGAAATTAATTTTAAAGTTGAAATGTAAGAAAGGAATTTCAGCAATTTATTATTATTTATCATTTTTTGATACCCAATGCAAAATATTTTAAACTTAAAAATAATTTTAAGTCTCAAGTCTTAAATCTTAAACGTTTAAAAATAGAATTCCAAAATATACTAAATTTACATAATTTCTAAGTTATTAAATTGAAGCAAATTCTAAGATTCAAATAAGGACCCAACACAAATCCGCCGATACCTTTTTTTACATACAATGCTTTCGCATATATTAAAAGGAAATTCCATAGAACGTAAAACAAAGTAAAATTGGAAGTAATTTTTTTTTTTTACTAATAATTGAAAATCTAAAAATTTTATTTATAAAATAATAAAATACAGTTTTTGCTTTGTAGACAATATTTCTTTTCAGGTAATTCTCCTATTTAATATTGAAATTAATATACCCTGCCTCTGTCCATCACATAAATTTTAAAGTAGAAATTATGTACCCTGTTTCTTCGTTTTCCTATTGACAACATTGAAAGTAAGCATTTTTCTCTGTACACAGTTTAATCAAACCTCATTTGTGATCTATTCCAGATAATGCCTATGAAAGTAAATAAAAATTGTGATATTTATAAGAATTAATTACATTCGATTGATTATTTATTTATTTATTTATATACCGTGCCAATCTTATTCTCAATCACAGACTGAAGTATAATAAACATTAAATGAAGTTATAATTTTCAAGCATAAGAAGAAGGTAAAGTAGATAAAGGTAGATTTTATACTGAAATAAAAAAATTCCCGGTCCTAAATAAAATTCTCGGGTTTATCATGGTTTCTCCTAGTTAAAAAAAAATTCCCAGGTGTAAATAAAAATTGTGATATTTATAAGAATTAATTACATTCGATTTATTATTTATTTATTTACATACCGTGCCAATCTTATTCTCAATCACAGACTGAAGTATAATAAACATTAAATGAAGTTATAATTTTCAAGCATAAGAAGAAGGTAAAGTAGATAAAGGTAGATTTTATAATGGAATAAAAAAATTCCCGGTCCTAAATAAAATTCTCGGGTTTATCATGGTTTCTCCTAGTTAACAAAAAATTCCCGGGTTTTTCCCAGTCTGATCGACACTGATATTATTTATTCCTATATTGATTTGTCTGTAATACTTTAATACCCATTTTCTATTAGAAATAATGATTGATTTATATACTAGCTATAAAATAATGAAATTTCAGAATTGAAAAAGAAAAATGTCATTACAAATAATAAAATTGAGATTTTACACTCTCATGAGTAAAATAAATTTTCATTTGTAAATAAAAAATTATTTATAAATTTTTATGTAATTATTTGTATATCATTATTTTATAATAATTTATAAATTATTTTAAACAATAACGATAATAAGACAATAGACCCATTTCTGTAACAGGCTATATGTATAAGTGTAAGGCTTTCTCTCCTGTAAATCATTATTTATTTATTTATTAAGTATAGATATACAAGTCATTAAAGGTTTTATGAAGTGTTTATAAGAAATAAAAAAGCCGTGATTTTCATAATTTCATATACATTCTATTTTCCTTGATAAAATATTATAAATATTGAATATTTAATTCAATGAAAATTTAAGAAAGTATTATAATGCAAAAAAGTTCAAAATATTTTTTGAAAAAAGTCTTAAAACTTTTTAAAATGGTTTAAAATATAAATATCGACTATATTATACTTCCATAGTTTTCATGCTTCTTTAAGAAAATATAACTAAAAGAAATGATGATTATTTTACTGAATTAAAAAAATATATAAATTAATATCATTCTAAATTCACAATATTTAAAATCAGAAAAAAAATGAGATACAAAATTTCAAAATTGAAAACCACTTGAGGCTTGAGAATGATATACATTATCAATCTAACCTCAATTTTTCTTATATAATATATTCCTCATATTACAAATTTGAAAACCTGTAGTAACTTATACTATATTCCCTATAGATCCTATACTAGAAAAGATTCTATAATAATACCTGAAAAAACATAATCATCATCTTTTAAAACTTTGTTTTAGCTTTTTTGAGGTTGTCAAACTTTGTTTGTAAACAAAAGTCGACTCTAACCTCCAAATCCTCCAATTCTACAAATCTGAAAAAGCTGAAAATCTTGAAAATAGCCCAGTCGCCGAGAATGAGAAATTACAAGTTAAGAATCGTGCATTCTCGGCAAGTCTCGGCTTCAACGCCGAACCCATCTTCGTGGCTGCCACCGAAATCAAACGAAAGAGCACGAAGGAGACAGTGAAATCATCCGAGCCGACAAATTTTAGTTGCCGCGGAGCGTGGAATCAAGTGACGGAGTGGGGACACACCGACACGCGGCGTTTACGTGTGTCGCTCCCACATGGGAGTCGTGGTGGGGGCCGCCAGCTCCCACGATCTGTGAACACTGGTTCAAGCCGTCAAAAAACCTATTTCTCAGAATTTCTGTTACATTATTTTTTTTTTCAAAACTTTTTCTCCAGTGAACCCGATTTTTTGATATAGCCATGGACTAAGTCAAGTGACTGATGAGATGAGGATGTTATAAGTTATTTTAATACGATGTTTGAAATCATTTGCGATGATATTGTAGGTACAAAATTAGACGCATGATGTAGTTTGCAGTTTGTCTTAACCGCTGTTATCCTTACAAAGCGGCCGTGAGTGTTGGAGGTGACAACAGTCGCCTCTGGATGCTTTCTCAGAGCTACCATGTATCACGCCATAGGTTCTTAGTCACTTGCTTCCTGATGGTCTAGGATGTTTCTTTCAATGCGACAGGTGTTTAATAAAACTGCCTTCTGAGCTGCCGCCAGTACTCTACTGACTACTGACTTATGAATCTTTTTTGTATAGGTTGCCTGCAAATTTCGGTTAAGCGGACACCTTTTTTCTCTCGCATCATGATGTCCGGTCGATTGGCTCGGATGTAATGATCCTTCTGGATAGTCACATCCCAATATAATTTGTTATCTTCATTTTCTTAAACTGGCATTAAAATGTATCTATAGAATGGCATCCATTCTGTTAAAAGTCAAAGGTTTAGGAAAATTTGTTGATGTACAATGCCTGCCACATCATTATGTCTGTGCGTATATTCTCTTTGAGCCATTACGCGATAACCATTAATAATGTGTTCGATGGATTCGTTGGTTTCTCCACATAATCGGCACCGGTCAACCACGTCTTGATGTAACACGTGTTTGCGATAATTCCTGGTGCTGACAACCCTATCCTGAATCGCAATGACGAATCCTTCCGTTTCTGGATACAGGGCTTCCTTTCTCAGCCATATATTGGATGCCTCACTATCCACTTCATATTCATCTAACGTTTTGGGGTGTTCGCCGTGGATGGCTTTCTGTCTCCATTGCGTTCCTAATTCCTCTAGGGTTTCAGCCCTGATATTCAAGTCCTCCTCTGAGGACAAATTCAAGGGCGTGTAGTCAAGATCCACTCTAAAGATCGTATTGTAAATTTTAACATCTCGCTTGCTGTTAAAATAGTCCCACAACTGTATAACTTGTGACACACACACATTTTCCTGACATCTACAGTGCCCCTACCCCCTCTCTGTCGTGGTAGAACTACCCTTTCAATCGCCTAATCACTGTAGTGCTTTCGGTGTTTCGTCATTTCTACGCGGATGACTCTGTTTAATCGTTCGAGGTCGGTGTTGGACCAGTTGATGAGCCCAAAGGAGTACTTTAAAACAGGGATGGCATAGGTGTTGATTGCCCTGATCTCGTTTGCCAAGTTTAGAGAACTCTTCAGAACCAATCTGAGTCTTGTAGTGAAGGCAGTCGTTAGGCTTTTCTTAACTATCGTATGCTGAATACGCTTGGATTCGAGAATACCCAGGTATTTATATGACTCGCTCTCAGCCATTGCCTCCATGTCATTCACGAAATTGTTCTCGTGTTCTGCGGTCCTTAATTTTCCTCTGATTAAATGCACTGTTCTGCATTTATCTAGTCCAAACTCTATGTGGATATCGTTGGAAAACTGCTTTGTGACATCGATCACTTGCTGCAGTTTCTTGTCTGAACTAGCGTACAGCTTCAGGTCATCCATGTATAGAAGATGGGTCAATTGATGACCATCCTCGTCATCATGTACTCTGAACCCATGAGACATGCTATTTAGAGTGTTGCTCAGTGGGTTAAACGCTAAACAGAACCATAATGCACTGAAGGAGTCTCCTTGGAATATACCCGTCGTAATGCGTATTGATCTAGTTATCCTTGGTTGCCATTATCAAAATACTTGATTCTTGTACCCCAAAGCATCATCGCACGACTTAGGAAGTCAATGATGCGTGGACAAATTTTGTATTCTGTTAAAACTTCAAGCAAATAGTCACGTGGTACGGAAGGAAATGCTTGCTTGTAGTCAATGTATGCCATGTGCAAGTTCCTTTGATGTTTACGAGCTTGCGTCATGGCAACAGCTTCTATGGTGACTAGATCTTTACTGCCTCGCCAGTTTCCACAACATCCTTTTCGTTCTTCTGTAAGAATGTAATTCTCGTGGCAGTGAGAATATACCTTATCTGCTACGATAGCTGTTAGTCATTTATATATTGCTGGAAGACAGGCTATCGGTCGAAATTCAGATGGATTTTGAGCGGCTGGTATTTTAGGCAACATATACGTAGTACCCTGCAGCATAAAGCCTGGTATCAGATCTGGATGTTCGATGATCTTCTAAAAACACCGTGCCAACGCAGGATGCACACTTGTCAGGTACTTGAACCAGAAATTGTGCGCCTTGTCCAGACCTGGAGCTTTCCAGTTCCATGCTTCTTTCAAAACCGCTGAAACATCTAAAGCTGTGATGGTTGTCAGCTCCATTTCAGGGTTATTGCTTGCTCTTGCTTTCTCTAGTTGGAACCATGCAGTGTCCAAATTGCTTCTGTTAGTTTTTCCCCAAATATCTGACCAAAGTTAGTCATATCTCCAATTGAGGGACTTCGGTGTCTTGTTGGTTATTTTTCTTTACACTCAGTTCACGATAGAAACTTCTTTCCTCTGCCTGGAAGGTTCGATTTTGTTGCCTTCTTGCACTACTTCTCTTGTACCGACAAAGTCTAGCAGTAAGAACCTCAATTCTCTGCCGCTGGGAGTCTATAATCTCGTCCAATATTGCTGATGTGAATGTCTGGATATACCGAGGGTGGATTAGACTATAGACTATACCATTAAGCCATTACCCTTTATTCGGGGTAGGCGTGACACTACCCGATTCGGGTAGTCTTTCTAGGTGGATAGTTTCTTGTAGTAAATAACTACAAGTGTGGGCTCACCACACCTACGACATGCCAACAGCACGTAGTTTGTAGTATTCCCGGACGGTCACCCATCCACGTACTAACCGCGCCCAACATTGATTAACTTCATTGATCTAACAAGAACTGGTTTTTTCAGCGTGGTATGGCCGTTGGATGATTTTAATAATATTGTGTATCAGCTTTCTGGTTCGAATTCCTTTCTTATATTGAGTCAGTCGACCCAATTTGCACCTTACTTTGCTGACGTCCATATCCAATTTGATCTTCCTTGGTGGATCTCGCTTCTGTCTTCGGGCGAAGACTGCATGTATAGGCCTAGTTCTGCGGCCCAACGTTCTAACGGTTGCCACAGCTGCACAATATGCAAGAGTTTGAACCTCTAACGCATTTTGTGTTGCGTTCAAATGCATAGGTAAAACCTTGCTGTTCAGGTGTTCTATTAGTTTTGGTGTTCCTCTTAGTCACTTTTCTCTTCGTTCTCTGCCTGTCTGGCATGGGAAACCCTGTCAGTAGCAATGCTACGGCCAACATAGCCTCCAAATTCATTGGGGGAAAGCTCAAGACCTACCGCGACGACAACGCGAGAATACCTTCGGTAGGGTTACATTATTATATTTTGTTTCAAAACTTTTTCTCGGGTGAGCCCGGTTTTTCGTCATAGCCACGGACTAAGTCAAGTGACAGGTGAGAGGAAGATGTTATAAGTTATTTTAATACGATGTTTGAAATCATTTGCGATGATGTTGTAGGTACAAAATTAGACGCATGATGTAGTTTGCAGTTTGTCTTCACCGCTGTTATACTTACACAGCGGCCGTGAGTGTTGGAGGTGATAACAGTCGCCTCTGGATGCTTTCTTAGAGCTACTATTATTATACTATTATATTTTTTTTTGTTTTATATTATATTTTTTTATTATATATATTATATAAAAAAAATGAGGAAACTCATTTTTCTCTCAGGCTTAAGATATGGTTACAGCCCCAATATGTCGAAGGCATTTTTGGTTAGAGTTGGATTTTTTGTTTGTTTGAATATTATGCACGGGGTAGTCCCGGTATATATTATCAGTCACGGACGCACTATTATAATGCAATCAAGTGACCTGATAAGAGCGTGTGCCCTGACATATTGGGCAAAGCCTGGTTTTTACCCCATCATTAACGGACTGGGTTGCAGTCAAGTGCATGATGGGGGGGCCCTACAGCTTAAGGTGGGTTCCGAACCATCAGAAACTCGGTAAAAGTACATAGAAAAATTTCAAGAGGTACCGGCTCAGGGATCGAACTCCGGACCTCTGAGGTGAAGTCCGAGCGTCTAACCAACTGAGCCAATATATACTATTTAGAGAAGTTGTAGGCTCCGGAAGCTTCGATCATGATTCCTTAAAGAAACCAATCCCAAAGCTACTGGAACGTGTACATCATCCGCTTCTGCTCCCTCTTTCCTAGAAGGTAAGCAAGAGCGGGAAATTTACGCTTTAGAACATCGGGCAACACTGTTTCTTGGAGTCAGGTCTCTAGCCGCGGATGACCTTACGCGGCAGACCAGACAGTTGGAGATGAAGGTTTCACCTCTGGATACTTTTTTAGAGCTACCAATCTTTGTAGAATATTAAGAGGAACAGTGTTGACGGACCAGATGGAGTGATCCCAGAAGAACAGCCTTTTGCATCCGGTTCGCGATGAAATGAGCCTGACGCTGGCAAGCCGGAATCTTGTTGAGTTGGCTGACAAATGAAGCTTTCATACCTCCAAGACAGCCGAGTATAAGAATTATAAGATGGACTTTGTAGCCTTGGTACAGCCTACTCAGCTCGAACAGAAGTGCTTGATATTTCGCCCGTTTTTCTTTCTCCTTTGCCGTGATATTACCATCGGCTGGTGCCGAGAATTCAATCACGTAAATGATCTTTTTTTTTCAGATCTTGGAGGACAATATCAGGCTTCGTAGCACTGATACGTTGAGTGGTGGAGAATGAGAAATTCCAGTAGATCTTACACTGATCATTCTCCACAACTGACTCGAGCTCCCCCTGGGCGTATGGCAAGACGGGCAATAGATCAACACCATAGAAATGCCTAAGATGGTAATATAAAACTTTTAGAGCTGCATTGTGTCTCTCTATGTACGCGTAGCATGCATATTTAGAGCATCCACTGAGAACATGTCCAAGTGTTTCGGGCTCTTGCTTGCACGCTCGGCAGTTGGTATCGCGTACAGGTACATTCATTATGCGCTCGCGGTAAACTAAGGTGTCTATGACGCCGTCTTGACAGGCAAAAAGAAATCCCTCGGTCTCCGATCTCAATCCAGCAGACATGAGAAACATGTTTGACAGACCCATTGAGAGCTCTTCTCTACGTATGATGCCGTAGAACTTACCATGAAGGGGTTTGTCAGCATGTTCTCTTAGCAGGAGCGTATGTTCTGCTTCCTGTATACGACTTTTGAGCACCAGAGGTGTTAGTGATGCTAGCCCTTGTGTAGTGTCGCTGGAATTAAATGGGAGGTCAAGCTCCTCTGCGGCCCTATCTGCGGCATGGTATAAAAACACCGCAGCATTGGCGACTTCATGTTGATGTACAAGTCGCATCAGGGAATCCGTGCTTTTTAGAACTGAGCAGGCTGTAGCCAGAACCGTTCTTCGATGAAGACACTCTAAGCTTAGCAAGCCTCTACCCCCTTTATCGCGAGGGAGATATATCCGAGGTACAGAAGATCTAGGATGAAGACTTCGATGTATTGTCATCATCTTGCGTGTGCTTCGATCAAGTTGCTTCAACTCATCGACGTTCCATTTTACTGCACCAAACGTGTAGAGCAGTATAGGAACGGCCAGCATATTGTTCGCCTGGATCTTATTCTTTCCAGATAATTCGGAAGCCCAAATTTTTCTGAGAATTTGGCGATAGCTTTTTCCAAGGGCCGTTTCTAAATCATACACATTTTGGGTTTCCGCTTGCGGTATTCCAAGATATGTATATGTTTGTCCAATACCAAGATGTTGAATGGTATTTCCGCCTATGAGTTGAACATCCTGATCGTCACGGGATGATGTAGTTTCTAGTCTTCCTTGGTGTAGGTGGACGCAGGCACACTTGTCCAGTCCGAAGCTCATGCCAATCGCTTTAGAATACCTATTTACCGCATCTACAAGGATGTTAAGGTCCTTTTTTGAGGAAGCAAAGAGTTTAAGGTCGTCCATGTATAAAAGGTGGTTGACCTTATATTCTCTTCTGTTCGGCGGGCCACATAGGTATCCAGAGCTTTTGCCTCGGAGCACAATAGATAGAGGCAAGAGGGAGATGCAGAAAAGTATCGGACTTAGAGAGTCTCCTTGAAAGACTCCCCTCTTATATGTGACAAAGCTTGTAGTCACTTGTCTTTTGTCAGATGTTATGACAAATCTTGTCCTCCACAAGAGCATAAGCTCCTTTATGCATCTCACTATTTTTGAATGCACCTCCATGCACTCAAGGAGCTTAATAAGTAACTCATGGTTCGTGTTATCGAATGCCTTACGGTAATCAATCCAAGCCATGGACAGATTGCGTCGATACCTGATCGAGTCCTGAGTAATACACCTGTCTATTAACAGGTTCTCCCTGCAACCTGCCAGCCCTCTCTTGCATCCACGTTGTTCGACTATTACACTCCATATCGGCTCGATAAATGTTAATATCCTCTCTTTTAGGATGCCAGTAAATAGCTTGTAGCTGGTGTTTAAACAAGCTATGGGCCTATAGTTCTTTGGACTTGACAAATCTCCGGTCTTAGGGATCAATACCGTGCGTCCTTCCACTAGCCACTGCGGGACGGGATGTTCTCCGTTTAAGAAAGTAGTAAATATACGAGCTAGATGTTGGTGCGTAGAAGTAAACTTCTTCCACCAAAAGTTGTTGATTTTATCTGGCCCTGGCGCTGAAAAGTTCTTAGTTCTAGCGATAACTTTCTTCACTTCTTCAGCAGTAATTAGTGGACACTCTTCTTCTGGACCTTGTAACCTTTGCCTTTGGCAAAAGTTACGAAAGAGTGATATATCAGAAGCGTCTTCATTTAGCTGATAAGTATCTCCATATACTTGCTCCCAGAAGACTTGAATGTCTTCTCGACTAGGCGGATTTTCAACTACACATGACGCTTTATTGAACAGACGGGAAGGATTAGTAGAAAAGGTGGAATTTTCTTGAATCCACTTGACTCGCCTTTCAAGGCGCTGTTTCGCTGTTGAAAGACATCTTATTTTTTTCGCCCAGTGCTCCTTGATGGTCGACAGTTTACACTTGTTCAGCGTGTGATTTGCTTTCCTCAAGTTTCGAGCAATTGCCCTAACTTTTGGAGTGAACTTTTTATTTGATGTTATGTAGCTAATCACACACTGAACATTTGATGCATGCCGTCTCGCCGTTTCAATTTTGAACTGAAGCTGTGCAATACGCTCGCGTGTCTTACTCAGGCGTACCGAAGTATCGTTACTCCTATCGTCGCTAAGCAGGGAAACCGCCTTCTCGTAAACTGCACAGTTCAGATTCCAGAGATTAACATCTTCAGGGAGCAAATCGCGGAGAGCAGTATTAGCTTCAGCTAATTTGTCCATCCTGAGGAAGACTTTTTGGTGGATAGATCTCCTACTTCTCATGTTGGCATTACCGGCTATCTGCAAAGGTGGTCTTGCTGGAACGGGTGGAATGTTCGCTGGAGGATGTTGCTCCTCTTCCTGTTGATAAAGAGCTTCATATCCGTTTTTTCGCAAGAAGGATACCTGATCTCTTAAATACTGAGGCGTTTTATGAGCATATTCCGGGTGCATATTGCCCCAACGGTCATGTAACCTCTTCATGAATCCTCTCCGCGCCGGTGAGCTTCTTTGCCAACAGGTAAGAAGGTCCCTCCTGAGTTGGTCCGACCATTGAAATCGATGTTCTCGCGTTTGTCCGGGGTCGTTGCCTGGTCGTCGCCTCGGTTCGTTCCTATTGCCACTCCCAACTGAACCATGGCCTCCATCCGAGAGAGGCCTATTGTGGGTGGCACTGCGCGATACGTGTGTCGTAACCGCATAATTCGTTGCATTGGGGAGTTAGCCCAAAGCAACGCGGCTGACTGCAAGAGCCGGAGCTCTCGGGCGATGGGGTCGCCACATCCCTACGCCCTACGCCTTATACTATTATTATTATTATTATTATTATTATTATTATTATTATACACACTTGGTTAGGAAATAGTAAAGAAACTTATGAGAAAAGTGAAAACAACCTGAACATTCGCGAAACCCAGAAAAATGGTTTTGCTGAAAAGTCGTTACCAAGACTTTAGTAAGAAAACACATTTTCTAACAACCAAAGTCACCCAAAAATCTGAAAATTTACGAAACAGAGTTTTAAATGCGGAAAATTTTATCAGGCATTTGATGGTAATAATAAAATTTCAATAATAATTGTAGCATTTTTTTCAATACTAAGAATTTCTGGAGGTACAATTTTCAAAAGTCACTTTTTCTATAAAAAGGTTGCATTTTCTTTATATTTAATAAAGTAGATGGAGTCCAACTTTACCTTATAAAACTTTAGAAAAACTTTAGAAAAACTTCTATTTTGAATTTTACATTAATATATAATATTAAAGTCATAATAAACAATATTCTCATTCTTGAATTATCGAATTACGCTTATTTACCTACCTCAAAAGTTCCCCAAATTCAAACTCTCTTAAAAAATATTCATTTCAATTTTTCTCCCATAATGTTTTTCCCCTTCAGGGAAATATATCAGTTTCAAAACCTTGTTAGAGCCATGCAATTTTATAAAATATACCTAAAGGAGAACTTATTGACACCTATTGATTCAAGAAAAGCAGATAAGGGGTTCTACTGAAAGTAGAATCTTGTGTGTTTCGGTCCTTGATAGAAAAACTACTCAAAAAACTTCTGAAACATACGTGCCAATCATACCACCGAAAGTAGTGCATTTATTTTTTTTTAAATTATGAAATGTAAATAATTTCTAATTTCTGAGACATTCGTTTATTGGAAAAGAAAATAGATAGGACGTTCTCGTCAAAGTTAAACCTTGTCTGTTGCGTTCTTCGATAGAAAATCTACCCAAAAAGCTTTTGAAACATAAATTCCAATGATGCCACCAGAAAGAGTGCATTATTTTTTGAAAATCATGTATGTATGTATATATACCATTAAGCAATTTCCCTTTCGGGGTAGGCGTGACACTACCCGATTCGGGTAGTGTTTCTAGGTGGATAGTTTCTTGTTGTAAATAACTACATGTGTGGGCTCACCTCAACCACGACGGCCGACAGCAACGCAGTTGCATTATTCCCGAACGGTCACCCATCCAAGTACTAACCGCGCCCGACACTGCTTAACTTCAGTGATCTAACGAGAACTGGTGTTTCCAGCGTTGTATCGCCGTTAGTCATGATGTGTAAAAGATAAAATTCATGTTAGGGCGCAGTCATATGGAGGTAGCTTAGTAAAATAGTTGAATAGTTTCGACAAATTATGTGATTGTTAGAGTTTGTTCACTAACCTCATTGGTCAAAATTATTCGACTATACTGCTAACCTACCTCCATGTCCTCCATGGGACTGTGCCCTAACATGTCAATGTTCGGAATAAACGAAATTATTGTAACGGTCATTTTCAGAAATAAATGAAATCCAAAAAAAAGATCTTCCTTTGACGCAAACCTAATTCATCGACGAAAAGAGCTAAGAGTTTCCAACTATTCGAACATAGATTAGAATTTATGTTTAAAGAATTTTGTACATCGTTTTTTCATCAAGGAACGAAACAGAAAAGGCTTCAATGTGACCAGAACCTCTTGCCTATTTTTAAGATCAATGATGGTCACTGAAGTAAGAAATTATCTACAATTTTCATGATTTTCAGAAAATAATGTTCTGCATGTGGTCGCATGATTGAAATTTCTGTTTTATACATTTTTTGCTTGTTTTTCGTTCAAGAAATACTTTGAAAAGGGCTCAAATTCAGTAAAAAAACTTGGATCTATTAAAAAAAAAATGGCTGAATATCACTGAATCGACTAATGTATTCAATTGTCCTTAGATTTCTAGGGAATAATGAACTAATTCCGCTTGCTGATTCCGCGGGTATGGCTTTAAGGTTACGAACCAGTGATAATTTCGGACCTCCGAGAGCACCTATCACAAGGACAATTACAAGTATCGAATATTCTGGGTACAGTCGTTGCAGCTCTCTTTTAAGGTCTTGATACCTCTCCGCTTTTTCTTTCTCCTTTGCAGTGATGTTGTATTCGGACGGAGTCGAGAATTCGATCACGAATATAGTTTGTTTCTCGATGTCTTGGAGAACAATGTTCTCAGGCCTCGAGTGCGCAACGGAGACTGCTGCCCGAAAATCGTAGTTGCAGAAAATCTGGCACTTCTCGTTTCGGACAATTGACTCTACATCCCTTGGAGCGTTTAGGCGAGCGGGACTCACTCCCAAATGAAACTTCCAGTGACCACGGAAGTACTAATCGCTAGGACCACTTTTACTTTATGTTTTCGAGGTCGCTAAATACGAATATGAAATTATTTTTTCGATAAAATAGGCGGAACATTGAAAAAAACGACAATTTCTCGGAAAATCGAGAAAAACGAATTTGAGGTTTTTCGATATTAATCTCGCTATATCTCAGACAATTATTAATATATGTTAATGACACTTTTTATGCTCATTCAGGGTGTCTAGTGATCAGGCAATTTGAAATTCCCGGGGTTTTCCCGGTTTTTTTCCGGTCAAATATTTTTCCCCCGACCAAGTTTTAGATGTCTTTTTGTGATTTTTTGAAGTCCATGTGTAAATAGAAATAGGAATTTCAACATAATATACATAGAAAAGTTTGCTCCCTGCTCGAGCACACAATTTGAATGTTCGATTTTTTGAAGAAAACTCAAAAAGTTGTTATGATAATATTGTAGGTACACAGAATTTTCAACTCTTAAAAAAATTTTGATCCAAAATAGCTGACTGACGAACTTGTCTTTTCCTTTTAGGTCTTAAAAAAGTGTGTACAGACTGCAGACAGACTACAGAATACAGACAGACTACATATAACAGGCTACAGACAGATTGCAGACTACAGACAGATTTACAGACAGATTTTACCGTCGTAAAAATCGTTTTTTTCTGACTTAGTGGCTCTCAAAACGTGGAGATTTGATGAAACCCGACCAAGACAAATTTTGCATAAAACCAATACCTTCTCCTTAGGATGAGAGTGTCAAAAATTACATAAATAGGTACTTAGGATAAGCATAAGAAGGAACCTTGCGACTGTAGATAAAGTGGAAAAGGAATAAAATGAAAATTAAGTAGAGAAAAGTAGATTTTTCGATCAATAACAAAAAATTCCCGGTCATAAGCAAAATTCCCGGGGTTTTCCCGGTTTCTTCACGGCCTAGACACCCTGTTATTGCCCAACTAAAGAGCTAAACAACAAGCCCACTCCAATTATTCTGCGATAATTATTACTTGATCGGTGAATTTTCAAATGTGTATTATCACGAATTCCGAGTTTTGTCATACAAACGCAAAAGTTGAGTGACGAAGTTTCGAATTTTCAATAAATAACTATTGAGTATTAAAATATAATGTGCAAATAAGTTTTTGGGAGAGTTTCAGGTCTAAATATTAAAAAGAAAAAAAGATATGCTATTTCAAAATCAAGCGTCGGGTCCGGCTGCACGGAGCGCGATCGGATTGTGCGTCGCGGCAAATACTATGCGTTTGAAATACGGGTTTAATATATTACATTAAAATAAAAACCATTAAAATATTTTCAAAATTTTCATTTATTTCATCTATATCTACTATTACATCTCTATTCGCACCTGTATCATTACAACTACAAACATCACAGCACTTCAAATTAGATTGTCTACATGGACAAATATCAGTTTTACAAACATTTTTACCAGTGCAAGAACAAAAGTACCGCGCCAACCATTTCAATAATTTGATAATAATATAAAAAATAATTATTGTAATAAAGTCGAAGTCTTGTACATGAAATCACATATAGATATATTGTATTAATTTAAGACAATATTGATTATAATGAATATATTATGTACTTACCTGATTGCTTAACAATTCAGATAATTTATAAATTATTTTTCATCGACATTAATAAAATAATAAAGTGCGATATAATAAATCGCATGAATAGTTCTGGCAGCGACGCACGGTCGCTGAGCGCTACCGTGCTCCGTGCAGCCGGACCCGATGCTTGATTTTGAAACAGCATATCTTTTTTTCTTTTTAATATTTAGATCTGAAACATTCCCAAAAACTTCTTTGCATATTATATTTTAATACTCAATAGTTAGTTATTGGAAATTCGAAACTTCGTCACTCAACTTTTGCGTTTGTATGACAAAACTCGGAATTCGTGATAATACACATTTCAAAATTCACCGATCAAGTAATAATTGTCGCAGAATAATCGGAGCAGAATAATCTAAAATTCGTTTTTCTCAATTTTCCGCGAAATTGTCGTTTTTTTCAATGTTCCACCTATTTTATCGAAAAAATAATTTCAGATTCGTATTCAGCGACCTCGAAAACATAAAGTAAAAGTTGTCTTAGCGATTATTACTGCGTGGTCACATACTGCTATTTCTAAGCGTGTTTTTGGGGGTGTTCCGCTCGCCTACACTGTTAGAAAATTCTGTACTAAATTTAGTATACATGTAATGGAAGCAAGAATGCATAACCTGAAATTAAATTCAGTATACAAGCGTACAGTAAATTTAGTATATTCTTACTGAATTTAGTATACACGTATATGAAATTTAGTATACGCGTGTACTACATTCAGTATAAATATACTACATTTACTGTACGCTGGTATACTAAATTTAATTTCATGTTGTGCATTTTTGCTTCCATTACATGTATGCTAAATTTAGTAGAGATTTTTCTAACAGTATAGTTTCGCAGGGCTGGGTCGCGACCAACACCATAAGAGCGACAAAGGTGTTAATAAAGTACTCTTCGGGCCGCATTATGTCTATAGATATACGCTGTTCCTGCGCTGGTCGGACACCCCAATAGTATGTCTTGTGAGTACTCAGCGTGTGCATGACACGCTCTGCACCTATCAATGGGAACTTCTTGACATAAAATGCGGGCACGGTATGCTAAGGTGGAAATGACACCATCCTGGCATGCTAAAATAAAGCCCTCTAAACCTGAATTGAGTCCTCATGATTTAAGGAAAGCAAAAGTTTGCTCCTTCGACAAGGATTGTTTCTCAACATTTCTGTGAAAGTTTCCGTGCATATGTATGCTTGTCAAGTAGCTCTTGGTGAAATTTGCCAACCTCTGCTTTCTTTACTTCGGCTTTTAGACGTGAAGCATCAACTTTTATTTTTTTAACAGTTCGGTTATGAAGACACTGGAGATTCAGAAGTCCGCGTCCGCCTTGACGGCGAGAAATGTTTAATCGCGAAACTGACGAATTGATATGCAAGCTTTTATGCATATGCATGATCTTACGCGTGGTGACATCAAGGGCCTTAAGCTCATTCTTCGTCCATTGAACCACCCCAAACGAGTAGAGTAGAACCGGGCGGCAAGCATGTTAGTCGCAGATACCTTCTTCAACGCCGACAGATTGGAAGACCAAATCTGTCGAAGGAGATGCTTGTATCTGCTTCAGAGAGACTCCTTCACTGATATTATGTCCTGAATGCGGCTTTGAGGCACGCCTATGTATGTATAGGTCACTCCAGTGTTAAGATGTCTAATTACACTTATATCCACAAGCTCAGGGTCCTTTGTCCAAACCAAAGTACATCCCAATCTCTCCTGTGTAGTTCTTGACGATATTTATAGCAGTTTGAAGTTTTCTTTTACCAGCGGCATAGATCTTCAGGTCATCCATATAAAATACATGAGTGACCTTATGCTCACGCTGATTAGTGTCGCCACAGAGGTATCCAGGAGAATTTCGTATTGCGAGTGATAGGGGCAGAAGTGTGATGCAAAAAAGCAAAGGGCTCATACTATCCCCTTGAAAGACGCCCCTTTGGAAGGAGCGTTGTTCGTCGTCAGACGATAATTCCTAGATGAGATGGTGAATCTAGTTTTCCCAAGAGGCATCAATCTCTCTATGCATCTCACTATGTGTGGATGTACCTTCAAGCTTTCCAACAGACAGATGATAAGTCTATGAGAGGTTGAATCGAAAGCTTTCCGGTAGTCAATCCAGGCCATTGACAGGATGCGCTGATGGACTGTAGCGTCTTTACAGACAGGTGTGTCAATCACCAGGTTCTCTCGACAGCCTGCTACACCTTTTTTCGAGCCACGCTGTTCGTACATCTCTCGCCATACAGGCTCAATTCGTCGAACATTCGTTGTTTAGGACAGCTGTAAAGATCTTATACAGTGTGTTCAAACAACTTATTGGCCTGTAATTCCCTGGTTTGGACAAGTTGCCTTTCTTCGGTAGGAGTATAGTGCGTCCCAACACCCACCGCGGAATGGGCATCTCCGAAAAAAATGAAGGGGATGAACCACCCCTACATATTTTCAGAGTTGTGCAGAAAATTGCTGAATTCACAGGAAAAAAGTTGAAAAAAATATATTTTCCATTTGAGACCAAAATAAAGTTGACGTGTTTTGCAGAAAAAAATATGTAAAAAAATTAATTAATTAATTACTCCTAGACACTTTTTATTTTATGCCTACGATAATATATACTTTTCATACAAAAAAAAATTGGGAAATCATTTTTATAACGAAGGAAGTGAAATAGAGTCCATCCAACATGAATAAAAAATTACGCGGGGGTAAACTACCCCCCAATTATGTAGAAGATTGCAAAATAAGACTAAAATCCAGCAAAAGAAATCCGGAGAAAATACCTGTTGCATACAGTATATCGAAGATTCATTCTTGAAACGTTGAACAATAATGATATTTCTTACACCACGAACATCGAATTACAGCGATATTCGTATAACCTAATATGTCACAATGTGTGTTACAAGAATCACCGAAGCTAAAGTCCACCGGATTTTCGGATTTACTTGGTTCTTCTGCAATATATCCGCTTTTGTACCATGATTATTTAAAAAGATTAGTTCATCTTGGCGAGGTTAATTTATTATGCACTAAAGACTGAAGATTAATAATATTATTTCTGATATGTAAATTGATATCGTAATTCATCAAAATAACAGAATCGGAAAAGTGACGCACATAATTTTTCCAAACTCTAAACCCAAACACATCTGAAGGTTGAATTTTCCCTGTTTTTCCTATTGGCATAATTTTAAAATTCACAATTTTATCGGAAGGTGTTGCTTCTTCTACTACAGATGGGCAATGACCAGTCCATGAATCAAGAAGTACAACGATATTTGGTCCTACATTTGGAAAATAAATGGCCTCCAACCAAGTCTTGAAGTGATCTGCAAATAATAAAACCAATTATCATTGCTTTCATACAATTTTTGATAGAAGTAGATAATGTAATGTTACCTGAGGTAAGTTTTCCCGATTTTGAAGCATCTACGTACACATTACTCGACCTCAATAATGTCATCAATAATGTCCGCTCGGTTCTTTCAGAACTAGAAATAGAGGTGAAAGAAGTTTCCCGTCAGCAGATATTAGTGGTTGCATAGTATAACTGTGGGTCGTTGGCGATATAGACTGGACAACGCATTCCACTTTTTTTTCTCCTTCGACAGCCAAAGTTCTCCCGGAATGAATTTCCAATTGAAAAGCTCTTTGATCCGAATTATAAACATTCTGTACTCCAACATTTGCTATCTCTTGCTTCACATTGGCTACAAATTCATCTGCCTTCATTTTTAACTCATCAACATTTTCCAAAGTCTTTCTGGTAACAAACTTGTTTATTTTTCTGGACCCTATTCTGTGTTTGCTTTTAAATTTAGCAAGCCATTTTCGAGAACCACGGAAGCGAACATCTTCATGGCTCACCTCTTTTTGTGCTTATAATGCCCATCTGCGTATGTCTGTATCGTGAACAATTAGCCCGTTGTCAACTGCTTTTTTTAACTTTTCTAATGTAATGTCACATATCCTAGCAACTTTTTCTCTATAAGTACCGCCTTTATGGAGAGTATGGGCCCAACGTCTTAACTGTTTTACTGAAAGAACTTTTCTGAATTTTTGCTGTATACTCTCAAGATTTGAATTTTTCTTCTTATCACTTCTCCAACATTCTACTGCTCTTAATTTATAGTCGTATGATAAGTCTTTCTCATCTATCGTGCATTTATCCGTAGGTGAAAAAGGCGAATCAGAAATATGGGGTTGAACGTTATCCTCTATGATTTGTGCATCTGCATTTTTAAAAGGTTCTTGAAAATCTAAAGAATCTTCAATCATCATCTCCACCCCCTTAAATTCGTCCATTGCCTCCAACAACATTGCTTCAAAATGATCCTTTAATTCAATTTCCTTAACGTTTGTCGGAGTTTCTTTTATATTCAATGTTTGGAATGTAGCCAGCAGTAAATTTATAACATTCGAAGGATTCACCTTCATTTTCAAACCTGTAGAAAGGTTTTAAAGTTTTGTTTAAAAGCAGCAGAAATATTAAAATATTAGTAAAAAATCTGAATTAAATTATAAGGCGTATACATTTGGACACGTTCAAACAATTTTTATATTTTTTAAAGATTTTTCCATATCAGGAGACAACTGAAGAAGTTTTAACAGAAAATCCGAATATTCCCCGGCCAAACCCATAATCTCGGTTATTCAAAGCCATAGCTAATGATTGTAAACTCACTCACATCAGAAAAAGCGGAAAAATTGTTGAGAAATCCAGTATTAGAAGAGAAAAACTTGCAAAAGATGAAGTCTAATTAATTTTCTTATTCGAAAGTATTTTTACGGCATTAAATTTAATTGTAATGTATATAGAAGCGGTTAGTTTTTTCGTCGCAAGGAAAAAGTTCAAGTCGAGCATCTCTGTTTTATTTTATGAACAGAAAACATCCATTATAAAAGAAATAAGGTAGTTTATTCAGAGTTTACAGATATGTGAATGTGTGGCCCTAGGCAGGGCCCTCGGACCCTGCCTTGGGTCAATTGTTAAATTTTTTTGAAAACGCTTTTTTATGGGATAATGTGAATAAAAATCTGAACAAAAATGTCCATATTAAGACGCGTGGTCAGCCTTTTGAAGTGTTATTGACAATTATTGCAATTTAATCAATCAGTAGTTGCAAAAAATTCGGAAACGCAAAATGGCCCAAGGCAGAGCAGCTTCCCCTATTCAGATTTTTCATGTATAATATCGAAATTGGAGAAATTATTGGTTACCTTACCGTTCTGCTTGATGATTTTTGGTTTATTCTGCGATTCCTGTCAAGTTTCCCTTCTTTGGGTTAGGGATTCTGATCTTCCTGGTTTCCACGTTCCGGAACTTCACAGAATTTTTGAAGTAACTTTGCGCACGCAGAATTTTTTCAATGAAATAATCGGATCAAATTTGAACAGAATGCAGCACTTGTAACTTCAAGTGAACGGTTCGATAGGATTCGGGCAAAGTAACACACTGTTAGAAATGTTTGCATTTTTAGTATACACGGGCAAATTAAATTTCCTACACGTTTACTAAATTCATTACACTTTGTAATTTTAGTATACTTACGTATACTGAATTTCTTTTATGAAGTTATATGTATACTAGAATTAATAAGTGTACAGTAAATTTCTTTCACGTATATGAATTGTATATTTACTGTATACTATAATTCATATACGTGTTTAATATATTCAGCTGCGCAAGCGCGTTCCGATTTACGCGAGTCGGGCAACGTGACCGGTGGCAGACTCGATGCCGCTGCATTTGTTTGAGTTCTCTATATGATGCTACAAGGTTCATCTTCTTTCTGCGAGGATCTGCGAAGTCTTCTCTTTGGAAGTCAATTTATCAACGTATGTGTAGCTTAACGATATGATTTTTTGAAAATTAAAACTTTGTTCTTCGATTTCATGTTTCATCTGATCATGTTTACAGGCGATGAAGATCACGCGAAACAGAACGCGTATACTAAATTTAGTATACGCGTATACTAAATTTCATGTACGTGCATACTAAATTCACTATATGCATATACTCAATTTACTGTACGCTGGTATACTAAATTTAATTTCATGTTGTGCATTCTTGCTTCCATTACATGTATACTAAATCTAGTACAGATTTTTCTAACAGTGCAGTGTTGAAAACTAGACTGAATCCGCTTTTGCATTCTGGGGTTTTCATATTGCAGGTTTTCGTACATTATTCACGTCATTGCTGTTATTTTCCAGTTTAATGTTGGCACGGACCAGGTAACCAGGTAACATATCGCATGCCTTAAAATTGAACGAACTTTGAAAATAATGCGCACAAGATTTAATCATAAAGGTTCATATGTGAAACAATTTAGGGGTAGTTACCCTCTTCAATGCTCTTTTTTTCTTAAAAATACATAATTACATTATCAAATATATTATCATATACAACAACTGAAAAGTGTTTAGGGGTAGCTACCCCTATTAATTTAAAAAAAATTTTTTTTGGCGAAACACGCCAACTTTATTTTTGTCCCAAGTGCAAAATATACATATTTTCAAATTTTCTCCTATGAATTTAGCAATTTTCAGCACATTTTTAAAAATATTTAGGGTGGTTTACCCCCGCGTAATTTTTTTTTTCATGTTAGATAGACTCTTTCACTTCATAAACATTTCATAGACATAAAACAAAAAGTGTCTAGGGGTAGCTACCGCATTAATTTTTTTACAAAGTTTTTTCTGCGAAACACGTCAACTTCATTTTCATCTCAAGTGCAAAATATATATATTTTTTATTTTTTCCTGTGGATTTAGCAATTTTCAGCTCAACTTTAAAAATATGGGGGGGGGGGTAATTCACCCCTGCATAATTTTATGTTGGATAGACTCTATTTTACTTCCATCGTTATAAAAATGATTTCCCAATTTTTTTTGCGTATGAAAACTATATATTATCATAGACACAAAATGAAAAGTGTTTAGGGGTAGCTACCCCATTAATTTTTCTACAAATTTTTTTCTGCGAAACACGTCAACTTTATTTTTGTCCCAAGTGCAAAAAATATATATTTTGAAATTTTCTCCTATGAATTTAGCAATTTTCAGCACATTTTTAAAAATATGTTGGGGTGGATTACCCCCGCTTATTTTTTTTATTCATGTTGGACGGACTCTTTCACTTCCTTTGTTATAAAAATAATTTCCCAATTTTTTTGTATGAAAAGTATATATTATCATAGACATAAAATAAAAAGTGTCTAGGGGTAGCCACCCCCATTAATTTTTCTACAAAGTTTGTTCTGCAAATCGCGTCAACTTTATTTTAATCTCAAGTGCAAAATATATATTTTTTTTATTTTTTCCTGTGGATTCAGCAATTTTCAGCTCAACTTTAAAAATATGTGGGGGTGGTTCACCCCTGCATAATTTTTTATTCATTTTGGATAGACTCTATTTTACTTCCTTCGTTATAAAAATGATTTCCCAATTTTTTTTGCGTATGGAAACTATATATTATCATAGACACAAAATAAAAAGTGTTTAGGGGTAGCTACCCCATTAATTTTTTTACAAACTTTTTTCTGTGAAACAAGTCAACTTCATTTTTGTCTTATGTGCAAAAAATATATTTTTAAAATTACGTTATTCATCTCTCATCACTAGGAAACTTCTCCAGTAGGTTTGGTCGAAATCAATTTTGTTTGTATACACAAAACTATACAATCGACACCTGCGACCCCTATCTTTGAGAGGTTGTTTAACCCCCTTGAAGTGCTTTTCTTCAGATAAAAAAAATACGTGTAGCTTAGTTTTCCGAGTACTACCACATATATCAGGGAGAATCAAATCGGAGAAGGACACCTGGAGTACCTTCCTTGTGAGCAATTGATAGTCCAGAGGTCAGACTCTTGCATATGCGCCACAAAGCCTCCGCGAACGGGGATAATCCTGGCATCTTAGCAGTCTAGCACGTCATTCTTAAGTTATTCCATCCACTCAATATGGGCGTTTCGCCGGTTCGTCGTCGTGTTTCCATCCAAATTATTTTCAGCACCCCGAACTTTACGATGATCGGCATTGTTTGCCGATCCATTGTCGGGTGCTCTGCGCGTTCGATCGCTTTGAACCGAATCTATAACATTTTGATGGTTTGGTGGTTTCATTGTTGTTCGCAGGAACAGCTAGGGAAAGGGTTCTTCCATCCTTGTAGAACCCTACGTGCAAGGTTAAGGCTGACACTCTGAGAGGTCGCCCGGTATCACAGGGTCACCGTTAAAGACACCTCACCCAGGTGCCATTCAGCTTTTGGCACGGTTCTTACGCCTTCGCTTAGGGGTTATTTCTTCGGGACCATCCCTGGACAATTGTCCACGACTGGTTATTAATTATTGTAACCATATTCAGCAGAAACCCTTGGTACAGGGAACTTCTATCCGCAACCCGAGGACGCGTTCGGTGGCTTTGTCATAAGCACTTCGGTTCTATTCCAAAAGAATCAAATCCAAAACCGAAATATATATATATATATATATATATATATATATCGATATCGGGTCCCGAAAGGTCATGCACATGAACAAAAGCATGCACCTTAAGTCTTCTGTTCCACGACTTTACATCTCACGCCGTCAAGGTGGTCGTGGAATACTGAATCTTGGATGTCTTCACAACAGGATTATTCTGGGTACAGCACATATTGTGGCAAATGGACAAGATCCTCTTCTCAAAATGGTCAGAAAACACGAAGAAGTAGGCAAAGGGGCGTTTCTTTACAAAGCAGCAGAAGAGGCTGCTGAAACACTCGGCCTTGACTTCAATATCAGGGTTGAACGAAATGCATCAAATCTTATCCATCTTGAATACTCACTCCTGAAGGCCCGGATTAAGAAAGCACAGGAGAAAAACTTCCGCGAAGAGCTCCTCGACAAGAAGATGCACGGCATCTTCTACAAAAATGTGGAAGATCAGTCGATGTCGTATGAGCTGACGTTTGCTTTCCTTAGATCACCCGGATTGAAGTCGGGCACAGAGGGCTTCATTTTGGCATGTCAAGATGGTGTCATTTCCACTCTAGCATACCTTCGCCACATTTTGAGCCAAGATATTCCCGATGATAGCTGCAGAGCGTGTCATGAACACCCCGAGTATCTAGGACACATACTATCTAGTTGTCCAGCTCATGCGGGAACAACCTACATCCAAAGGCACAATGCGGCACTGAGAGTGCTTTATTACCATCTCTGTCACTCTTACGGCATTAGCCCAAATACCTCTCCGCTGAACGCCCCTAGAGAAATAGAGTCAATTGTCGAAAATGAGAAGTGCCGCATATACTGGAACTTCATATTCTCGACAATTGTTTCTGTTGCGCACTCGAGGCCTGACATGGTTCTTCTTGACTTCGAGAAACGAACCATGTTCGTTATCGAATTTTCGGCACTAGCGGACAAAAACGTCACAGCGAAGGATAAAAAAAAGAAAGAATGGTATAAAGACCTTATGAGGGAGTTGCCACGGTTATACCCGGTATATTCTGTTAAGCTAATCATCCTGATCATTGGCGCTCTTGGAGGTGCCAAGGTTTCACTTGTTAATAGCCTGAAAAGCATCCCTGCGTGTCAACAAAATGCTGAGACACTCGCAGGGAGAATGCAGAAGACGGTCGTCGTTGGGTCGCTCCGTGTCCTCAGGGTGCACGAGACTTTTGTCGGATCATCGTATTGAGTTCGCGCAGACTGTAACCACCCATCTCACGGTCGTGAGACGTGGTTACAGCTGAAATTTTACCGCGATTTCGCTGGGAGCGGGTGCAATTTTTTAGATTAGCACCCGCTCCCGGCGAAATATGCGTATAAACGAGGGTCAGAATGTTATCTTATTGTATCATTTAAAGTGTCCCAGAAGGCGTCCTTAACTTCCCTCGAATCGCTATCAACTGGTGCGTAGCACGCTATGATAAATAATCTTCTGATTCCTACCGTCATTCCAACCCACAGCAATCTGGGCGATACATATCCTTGATCTTTGAGATGCTTTTTCTTCGTCTCAGGTACGCAAAGAATATCTAGTTTCCTTATGTGCATAGTCTCTCGTAGTTCCCTTATTTTAAGATCATTCACTCCTCTAGCATTCCAAACACGCAGTTTCCATTCATCGCCCGAAACTCGGCCTTTGCGTTTCCCGTGTGCATGCTTTTCGTCAACCAAAGTCTCAGTCCTTTCCGAGGCTACTTTATTGTTTGTGTTATTCATGTTTAGAATAAATCAGTTAAAATTGTAGCATTCAAGGTTTTTAGTTCTTTACAAATTTCACGATTCAAGGCTTTCTATCTCAAAATGTCCAGTTTGGAATATTTGATTTATAATTGCTCAAATTATATGAACAGTCAAATATTTCTACTAACTAAGTAATTGTTCTTTTTTCTAATTGAAATTTTTGAAATTCAAATGGGTAAAAAATGGCATTTCTTAAAGTGAAACAGTATTTGAATAGAATTTGAATTTGGATCATTTGGAAAATATTAAATTATAGTTACATTTGATCGACTAAAAACGTTGTTTATAACACAAAAAATCAATTCCAACCCCTTATAATTTTTAGTTTTTTAAGTCGTCAAAACTGCATTTCAAAATTCTTTAACTGACAATTTGATAATTATAATAATTTATTAATATGTCATCATGTGATATATTTTCTCGGTCACCAAAAATTCCAGGTCATTTCCCGATTTTCCCAGTTTGCCAGATCAGTAGCTACCCTGAATAAGTATCATACTTCATCTTCAATATTCATTAAAAAAATTTCAGCTCAGTATGAACTTTCAATTATTTGATTTTGAATTAAATATTTTAAAATTATATAAATATTTGTCTATTTTCAATTGGGAAATAGAAGCTTCTCGTTCCCGCTGACTGAAAATTAACATGGCCAAATAAAATTTTTGTTTAGCCTCTTCCATATATGTAACCTTCAAAATTGAATTAAATTGCCTGTAGATTAATATGCCCTCTGGTATTATTCTGATAAATAATAAACAATTTCCACTTTTAATTCAAAATCTTAATTTGAATTCGGCGGGAGTGTTAATTCATATTTTCTCAATAGGAGTCGCATGGGCCCTCCTCAGTAAGGTCACATTTTTCTCGCAAGTGCTATTATATTTCACGTCTAGTATAGAAGCGATTTTCAGATATACTCACTTATGTATTTCTGCCTTGCGTGCGAGCGTTTATATGTATAAGTTAAAATAGGGGTCAGGTTTAGGCTAAGAATGTATTGCGTAGTATGACTGTGTTGTGTTAATATATGCGTGTCAAGATTGGTCCTAATGTCCGTGTAGTAGTTGTTGTTCACCTCTCTCACTGTCTCATACTTTTTTCCTCCACTCTATTCTTTCTAACGATGAGTCATAATTTTTCGTACAGTGGATTTCAGAATCTCATATTATTCCTACGAAAGTTTTGAAATTTTGTTTTAGTCTTTCCAATTCATTGTGTTCATGTCGTCTCAAAACTGCTCATTTACTTTGGTATACTGAATATTAAATATTCGCACTTTTTATGCCAAATAGTCACTTATTGTAACAAAAATATGAAATTCGCTAGTTGAAAACCACTATATCAATTTTTGGAACGTATCACTTTTTTCCGTGTTTTGATATTGTAGAATACTAAAGCTTCGAACGTTTTTATAAATTATTCAAATGGAAAGCCTCTCAGCGTATTTTCCAACCGAGCGAATCACGCCTACCCTGAAAGGGAAATGGCTTAATAGTATAATAATAATTAATGTTCATGGTACTTGAAAATTCGAACAATTTATTCTATGTTTACATTCTTATCCAGAAAAGGTATTAGATTTGTGTAAAATTTGACCCCCCCTCCCCTGTTTTTGTCAAATGTCCATTTTTCAATAATCATTTAAAAACTTGTCATATATATGTTCCGAAAACAACTTGATACTTCATACTTTTTTTAGCCTCTTTTCAGATAGTTGGAAGAAATCTTTCTGATTGTATGATTTATTTTTTATTAAAGAGATACGGAAATGTACGCTGAAGTGAAGAAATTTCCTTCTTCATTTTAAAGCAAATACAAATTTAATCATTTTTATCTGCAGAACATAGAACATAACATATTGTCGTTGCGAAGCGCGATAACCAAATCGCGCGTTGTGAGCACGCTCAAACTTTTAAATTTTCATTAAACGATTAACAGAAAAGAGCGTGGAGCGTAAGGTTTACATGATTTTTAAACTGAAAATAGAGCGTGAAGCGCGAGTGTCTTGATGAGAATGTGTTCCTTATGGTCAATAGAACCTTAAGCAAATTATTTTCTCTTTCTATGTAAAACGTACATAATTAAACCAAAAGCAGGTCTTAACGATGAAGCTAACTAAGTGAGTCACAATAGCGAGCACACGAAGTGCGCACACGCAGAGGAACCGAGCTTGAAGCTTCAGGTAAATGTGTCCGAGCGCGTAGCGCGAGGTGAATAAATTATCGAGCGCGAAGCACGAGATCCAATATGTGCGCGCCCTAGTTTTGTTATTAAAACTTTAGTAACAAATTTTCAAGAAAGAAAGTTTTCTGGGTTCGCATGTGTTGAGATTTTTTGTTAGATTTGTTAGAAGTGGGGTAACATAAATTCTGAAAGGAACTGACAAAAGTAACTTTTTTGTTGGAAAAGTTGTTATCTTTTGTTAGGCTTTCTTACAAATTTTCAAGAAATCAGGTTTGCTAGGTTTCGCAAAAGTTCAGCTTTTTTATTACTTTTGTTACAAGAGGGAAGTATTCGAAATTTAAAAAAGTTTTGCAGGCTTGAACTTTGCGTTCTACAGTAAACAATAGAAACAATAGAACTCGACAAGTTTTTGCTAAGGCTCGCTCCTCATTGGTTGATCAGGCCCAACTTGAAGCTATTTTGTATGGATGCTTGTCTATAGAAACATTCCAACATCTGTTTTGAAAAACGAAGATGACATCTTATATTGGATTGTTACTATCCAGATGGATCATAATATCCAAGTCAATCGACCCGAAATAGTGATGCAAGAGAAAAAAGATAGAAGAGTCTACATCAATGGCATTGCTTGTCTACTCAACTGGAATTTTCAGGCAACCGAAACAACCAAGATCTAAAAATGTAGCGAGCTGAGGCATGACGTAAAGACAATATGGGGGAATGTAAAACATGCATCTGATCATTCTGTTGTGATTTCGGCTACAGGAAATGTGTACGACAGATGCAGTAAACATCTTGAGTAGTTAGGAGTAAGGAGGATACTGGCAGCAGTTCAGAAGGCAGTTTCACTAAACACCTGTCACATTATAAGAAACCTTCTCGACCATCAGGAAGCAAGTGACTAAAAACCTATGGAATGACAGATGGCGGCTCTAAGAGAGCATCCAGAGGCGATTGTTGGCACCTCCAACGCTCGTGGCTGCTGTGTAAGGATAACTGCGGTAAAAGACAAACGTCAAGCTACATGATGCTCCTAATTTTATATCTACAATATCATTTCCATCTTCAACATTCTTTGTCAACGTTTTTTTTTCACCTACAGACAGCCAACCGAACATGTACTCACCACTACTATTAATAATTCTGTGAGACCGATTATTAAAATAGGATTTAAACCACTTAATAACAGAGTTTGACACGTTAAAGGATTTTAATTTTTGTAGGAGTAACTTATAATTGACCATATCAAAAGCCTTCGAAAAATCAAACAGAACAACAATAGTGATCTCCCTATTATCCATTGCTAATTTAAGATCTGTCGTTACTTTAAGGGAAGCAATAAGAGTGCTATGCTTTGCCCGAAAACCTGATTGCATCGGGTCAATGGCCTTGGATGATTCGAGAAATTTAGAAAGTTGCAGGTGCACAATTTTTTCAAGTGGTTTAGACAGTGCACATAAAATAGAAATTGGCCGGAAGTCCTTCGGGGAAGTAGGTTTAGAAATTTTATGAATTGGACATACAACAGCCTTTTTCCAGTAGTAGTAATTGAAAATGATGATGATAAATCTGGAACTGGGAATGAAAAAAAAGTCTTCAAAAGGTCATCAGGCGGAAAATTACTATCTGTAGTTTCGTGCTTGGGTGGGATTAGGTGTAGACGTCTAAGGAGACGCCAAATTTCCTCTTTTTTGTCTCTATGTGCAATCTCGATATAATTGTATTGATTGAACGCATCTCTTATCTTAGTTTGAACCAGGTTCCTAAGTTTACGAAATTGAGCTTGTATCATACTGCTTTTTGTTCTTTTGGCAAGTCGGCGCTTGCCATCACGTTCCCTCATCAGATTTTTAATTTCAGATCTAATCCAGGGGGCAGCTTTATTGAAGTTTTTAGGAACGTGTAGCGGAGAAAATTTATTGAATGCGGGGACTAGGTAATTAGTCAGAGCGTCGATTTTATAATTTATATATGTATCTAGTAATATTTTTTCTCCATAATACGTCATTAGATGTTCACGAAATGAGTCTTCATCAATCTTAGATAGATTTCGCACCAGTCTTTGGGTTGGGTTTGAATTTAGATCATAGGAAAATTGAAGTCCTGAAGAGTATACCAATGATGTTAGATATTTAGAATGATTGGAAGTGAGATTTGGGTTAGTGCTAGAATCTCCAGTAAGGATAATGTTATTAAAGTTCGGAACAAATGAAAAAATGACCGATTCAAGCTCTCTGCCATAGGAGGCATTGGGTGGTTTATAAACTACTGCCACTAAAACACTGTCAGAAGTTGACTTAACTTCAACAAAGAGAAATTCGGTTGTGGGGTAAGTAGCTACTGAACTCACACCAACCACAGTCCCATTCAGACTATCATGCAGAAAAAGACAAACTCCAGCACCCCTTCTCTCGTCTCTGTCTCTTCGAAAGAGCGAATAGTTTTTAATTGCAACGAGGCTAGAGGATACATTGGGAGTTAACCGGAACTCAGAAACAGCTATTATATGGTAGGAACTTGTACTGAAAAAATGTTTGAATTCTTGAAAATGTGCCAAGAAAGACTGGGCGTTTACGTGACGAATGCTTAAGGTATCCATAGATATATTGAGAGAAATATTTTATTGAAAAGCAATTTAAAAATGAGAAACTCACGCAGCACACGTAGAAATTGACTGAGACAAAAAACCAATATCAAAACAAACCAAACGAAGTAAGAACAATTCAAATTAGAATACCGGCAATGAATACAAGTAAAAAAGATACTAACAGAATAATAAATAGAGTCGAAAACAGTGTCGTAGAATCCTTACTGGCAGGGTCGATAACTCCACTTAGCAACGAACTTTGATTCAATCCTGAAGAAGTGTCGCTACCATTTGATGATTTGCAGTTTACGCAAATAAAATCTATTGATCCCTTTTTCAGGACAAGCACCCATTGCAATACGTATTAACTACGCGAGAACTGTCGACCTCCGAAATTGAAAAACAGTCTTTCACGCAACAAAGAGGCCAAAAATCACCAAATGCAACATATACGCTGCGCTCCGAACACAAATACAATCACTGAAATACAATACGAAGTACGAAATTGCCCAATAAATAAGTTATGGCAAGTAAAGAACGAGACGAAACGGAGCACACGTCAAGAACCGATCAGCATGGTTTGCGCAAAACTTGAATTTTTGAAATTCCCGGGCCATTAATATTTAAAGACCAAAATTCTCAACTTGTAACTTTTCACATAATAATCTTTCATGATAGGATTAAAACTTTTAACTAAAAATGTTCAATTTCTAGGCTGCCACAGCCTAATTTGCTTTGAAAAATGGAGAGTTTGACATATTTAAACAGTGACCAAAAGCTATCGATTCCCAACCCAAAAAGTTACTAACAGTGACTGATGAGAATTAATACAAATGTTAAGTATTTTTTGAAGGATTATTTAATAATGTATCCAATGTCCTTTTGTATTCAAAAGCATTTCAAAGAACTCAATGAAATTTATAAAAATTCCAGTTAAATTTTAACGAATTCAGGATAATTTCATAAGACTTCAAAACAATTCAGCTTATCTTCAGAAAGATTGAAAAAATCCCCATAACTTCCTTGACTTTAGTTAAATTGGAGTGAATTTAGTGAAATTTGAGAGAAATGAAAAATATGAAAATATGCAATGAATTCAGTAAGTTTTAAATAAGTCTACAAACATTCTAGGAAAATAAATTAAATTCAGTGCAAGTAACTGAATTTTGAAGAATTCACGTTAATTAAAAACCAAACCAGAAAATTCTGCAGAATTCAAAAGAATTTATACGAATTTAGGGTGAATTGTATATCGCGCCTCCTCCTCAAGATCAACACGTAGTTCCTCTACTTCGGGTCAGAAATACCACAACTTGAAAGCTAATAGACCCAAAAACCGGAGCGCACACGTCGCTGACGCCCTGTATGATGTGATTCTACTCATTCTTTTTCTTTGTGTCAGACAATCCACTTCGTTCCTTTTTTAAGCGAGTCAAAGATGGAAAAAAGTAAGAAAAGAAAATATAGTTCATCATCATCGTCGACTTCATCGTCATCGGAGGACGACCTTACTGATCCTAAACAGCGCAGAAGAATTTTAAAGCAAATCCTGAAGCTAGAAAGGAGGGAGAACCGTCGTCGTAAGAAAGGGTCCAAGCATCGTAAACGCCATTCTAGCACGGAATCTGATTCTTCCGCTTACAGTAAGTAGTTTATTTCAGGTTTTTAAATATACTATATTACATATTTATGTCATATGGCCTATACGGGATTGTTAATCTCGACTGCGGACGGCTGTACAAGACTCAATGGAACTCGGTCTTGCAGTTCTAGAGGGTTCATACCCAAACATTTTTTTTTGCAGGCTCAGACCTGTATTTGAGACTTTTGTCTAAAGGGCACATACCCGCCAAAAGTTGTCAGGCACCTACATGTTGGTCTTTTGTGTTTGAGGGGCTCATACCCAGACCACAAAAGCAGGCTCATGCCGACATTCTAGACCTTGTGTCTGAAGGGCTCATACCCATCATAAAATGATTAAGTTTATACTTGCTCAAAATTATTTTCTATAGGTATATAAGGGCCTTATATGATTTCGATTTTGTGTAGGTTATGACTCTCAGTCATCAGTCGAACACCTGCATTCGTCCCTTACCGACGCAAGAGGAGTAGATCCCGTCCGTACCGACAGTGGGAATATCCAAGGTAGAGATGCTGCAGAGGACAAGTCGGCAACACCGCAAAATGAAGGAGACAATAATACTGATCCGATTGATCAGAGACCAAAGATCAGGTATTTACCTTAAAATTTTGTTGAGGTAATGAGAAAGCGACTCGCAGAAGACAGAGTTTTAGCTCCGCCTATGCACGACGATTTCACAGTTCGTTCGGCCGCTATAGGTGCGACCTGTAAGGCTATCTCTACGATTTTTTATCGAAGCAATGCGGAGGATACAGCTCTTCTAGAATCTTTAAGCGATTCTTGTAGGATTCTCATTGACCTACAACGGGAAAATACTGAAATTAGGAGAAGCTTACTTCTTGCAATGTATAAACCTCTTCTCAAGGACTGGTTGAATTCAACCATTCCTGATGAGTTTCTTTTTGGAAAGGATCTTGTGGACAAAGTCAAATCAGCTCGAAAATCATACCAGAAGAAGCAACAATCTCAGCCGAAACCACCTCAACCGAGATCATCACGCAGGAAGGATTACAGGAGGAAGGATTAGGCCTAGTAAGTAATGTTGCTGGTAGATTATGGTATTTTGTTGAAAGTTGGAAGACAATAACTTCAGACCCAAATATCTTGTCTTTGGCCAAAGGTTACAAAATCCCTTTTCTTTTATCTCCTCATCAAACGTTGGTCAAACGATCTATTTTTTCTACTAAAGAAAAATACGAAATGTCTTCTCAAATCTCCGAACTTTTAAAAAGAGGCATGATACGCGACTGTGAGCCTGTAAGGGATCAATTTATTTCAAGCATATTTTTAGTTCCCAAACCAGATGGTAATAGCAGATTCATTTTGAATCTTAAAGACTTGAATAAATTTATTCGCACGGAGCATTTCAAACTTGAGAACCATAAGACGGCAATTAAATTAATAAGTAAAGAATGTTCTATGGTAACCTTAGAACTAAAGGATGCCTTTAATTCAATTTCGGTTGACGAAAGTGACAGAAAATTTCTGAGATTTGCATTCGAGGGGACAATATATGAATTTACGTGCATACCATTCGGTCTTTCTACAATTCCTCATGTTTTCACGAAGCTCTTGAGACCTGCGGTTTCCATTCTCAGAAAGTCAGGCTTTATATCGGCTAGTTATCTATACGATTTTTTGTTGATTGGCAATACTTATTCTGATTGTTTAAAAAATTTAGCTGAGACTAGAAAGCTATTAGAGAAAATCGGTTCTGTTATTAAAGAAAAGAAGAGTCAGACAGTGCCAAGTAAAATTCGTAAATTCTTAGGTTTTACGTGTAATTCATCAAGAATGATTTTGGACCTTCCTGAATCAAAAAGATTTGCCATCCTCAATCAGGTAGAGAATTTTCAGAAAATGTCACGATGCAAAATTAGAGAATTTTCCCGGTTTATCGGTTCTTCAATAGCTTGTTGCCCGGCTCTATCGTATACTACTAAGGATTTGAGAGAAAGAAAATCAAGGCTTTAGCAGATAACAATGGTAATTATGACGCGTACATGAAATTAAATTTGAACTTAAAAGACTTACTATGGTGGAAAACCCATATTTAACGGGCTATAGGTCAATAAAGGAGGTAGAATTCACCATCGAGATTTTCTCAAATCCTTCTCTGACTGGTTGGGGAGCTGTTTGTGGTTCTCAAAGATCTCATGGTTTTTGGACGAAGGAGAAACAGGTTCTAAATATTAATCTTTTTGAATTAAAGGCTGCCTTTTTCGGTCTCAACTGCTTTGCCAAAGATTTAAGATCATGCAACATATTATTGAGAATTGACAACACGACTGCCATTTGCTATATCAATAGAATGGGAGGCACCCAGTATATGCATCTTAATAATATAGCAAGAGAGATTTGGGAATGATGCGAGGATCGTCGAGTATGGATATTTGCTTCCTATGTTAGCTCTAAAGAGAACATTGAGGCAGACGTTCAATCACGAAGACTTCAGCCAGAAACAGAATACGAGATATCAGAGTTTGCTTTTGAAAAAATTGTTAAAATTTTCGGTGAACCGGTAATTAATTTATTTGCTAGTCGTTCTAATACAAAGTGCAAATCTCATGTTTCATGGAAGAAAGATCCTGGCTCAATAGCGATTGACGCTTTAACTTTGTCTTGGAAAGAACCCTTTTTCTATGCCTCTCCAACCTTTGCTATAATTTTATGATTTCTAAATAGAATAAAGTCAGAAAAGGCTGAGGGCATTGTTGTGGATCCAGATTGGCCTACTCAGTCTTGGTACTCTATTTTCCAATCAATGCTTGACGAGAAACCAATTTACTTTGAGCCTAATGAAGAACTTTTAACTTCTTCTAATAGGGAACTTCATACACTCTGGAGACACCTTACCCTGGTGGTCGGCAGGTTATCCGGCAGGCACTGATACGTCAAGGGATTCCGTAGCCTTCTTTAGATATATCTGGAGCTTCTCTTCGTGAGTCATCAATGAAGAACTACAAAGTTGCCTTAAAAAAGTGGTGGCATTTCGCTGCGGGAAACTCTTCAGCTTCTTTTTGCCCAGGAGTTCCGGATATTTTAACTTTCCTGACTAGGGAATTCGAGAAAGGATCTTCGTATAGTACTATTAACTGCACGAGATCTGGACTTTCTTTAATAACTACCTCCCAAGTTACCAATGATCCAAGAATTTCTAGGTTTTTTAAGGGAATTTCTAGCCTTAGACCATCAAAGCCAAAATATGAGTATACATGGGACCCTAGAGTTGTTCTCGACCATTTTTCTTCGAAACCTGAGAATCAGGAATTAAATTTACAAGATTTATCAATGAAGTTGATAACTCTTCTCGCATTGGTAACAGGCCATAGAATACAAACCTTTGAACTCATAAAGATCGACAATATTATTAAAACTACATCTTGTATTGAGATCCGAATACCGGAACAGATTAAAACATCGGGACGAAATCAACCTTAACCGATTCTACATCTACCTTATTACAAATTTCAAAAGCTCTGTGCTGCATCGATTCTTGAAACTTATTTACTTAAGTCAGGTCCACTGAGGAAATCAGCCAAGAATGTATTTATATCATTAAGAAAACCTCATAAAGCAGTTACTTCCCAGACATTAAGTAGATGGGTTAAGTCTACATTATCAAAATGCATTATCGATACCACAGTTTTTTTCGCTCATAGCACTCGACATGCGGCTACATCAGCAGCGGATAGGCTTGGAGTAGATCCAGATATTATTAGGAAAACTGCAGGATGGACTAAGAGCTCTCAGACATTTGCAATGTTTTACAAGCGACCTATTGTACAAGATAGATTAAGTTTCGCTAATACCATATTGAATGGATAGTTTGGTTTTTACATTTATGTTATTAAGTTCGTCAGAAATGTTGTTGTGATATTAAATATTTACATTTTCAGTGTAAAATGTATTTTTACATTTTCTACTGAAGATTGCCGTAAGTTGCTTTCAACGTCTACGTGTTGATCTTGCAGAGGAGGCGCGAAATACAATTATATAATTGAACGAACTTACCTGTAAGTGGAGTTCGATTGTAATTGTATAAGCAACTCCTCTGAATAGATCAATCCCTCCCTATCGTTATATTCCCATTATCTAATTGAATTAGACCACAAATTATTACGGCAATATACTTTGAAAGAATGAGTAGACTCACATCATACAGGGCGTCAGCGACGCGCGCGCCCCGGTTTTTGGGTCTTTTAGCTTTCAAGTTGTGGTATTTCTGACCCAAAGTAGGGGGACTACTTGTTGATCTATTCGGAGGAGGCGCTTATACAAGTACAATCGAACTTCACTTACAGGTAAGTTCGTTCAATTATATAATTCAAAACGAAATCTCGTGAAATTCTATTTAATCTGATGATAATTCTTAAAACCCTCAACATTTATTGGAAAATTTTGAGAGCCTTTGAAATCCTTCAAAGACAGAAATCCTCGGAAATCTTATAATATCCCTTTTAATTTTTTAAAGTACCATGAAATAATGAATTAATTGACAAAATTTCATATTAATTCAAAATTTTAATTATAAATTACTTTTTAATATTTTTAAATTCCCTAGAATATTTCAAATTCTTTGGAAGCTCTTGAAATCACTTGAAATATTTTGAAGTTCTTGAAAAACCCTTGCAATTTTGGAAAATACCCTTCGAAATTTCAAATCCTTTAAAATATTTTGGAATGCCTTAAAAGGACCCCTCACACTTCACATTAAAATCCGGCCCCAGTCAAATTGGCCCGCAGTTAAAAAAATCAAAATTTCTCGAGATATAGGGGGGGGGGGGGGGTAAACCAAAAAATTTTTGACGAAAGGAAAATATAATCCCCCCCTGGAAACTTAAATATGAGATGCAGATTTTTCAGTAAAATATGATCAGCAATAATTACACATGACACACATGACATGACACATGACATGACACTCGAAATGACACACGACATGACACACGACATGACACATGATATGACGTGAACTGATACATGATATGACACATGACATGACACATGACGTGACATATGACATGACGAACAAAATGACATGGCACATGATGTGACACATTACATGGCACATGACATGACAAGCCATGTCATGTCATCTCATGTATCATTTCACGGGTCATGTCACGCGTCATGTGCCATGTCATGTGCCGTGTCATGTGTCGTGTCATGTGTCGTGTCGTGTGTCGTGTCATGGGTCATGTCATGAGTCATGTCATAAGTCATGTCATGAGTCATGTCATGTGTCATGTCATGTGTCATGCCATGTGTCGTGCCATGTTTCACGCCATGTGTCACGTCATGTGTCATGTCATGTGTCATGTCATGTGTCGTGGTATGAGTCATGTCATGTGTCATGTCATGTGTCATTTCATGTGTCATGTCATGTGTCACGTCATGTGTCACGTCATGTGTCACGTCATGTGTCA
>CAKNXH010056770.1:54163-68275 GCA_932178445.1 Andricus quercusramuli
CTCTTACCTTGACTTTGGTCTCTTCATATATCTCCCTTACCCTCTCAATTAGGCCATTTTCTACTCCCCTATCCTCCATCGCCATCCGCAACCTCCCCCTATCCACCGACGGAAACGCGCCTCTGAGGTCCACAAAAAACGCGTACACTGTCTTCCCCTTCTTCGCTAATTCTGTATCCACCACGTGCTGCAGAACGGAGATATTGTCGATGGTACTCCTACCCGCCCTAAATCCCGCCTGGGTCTCCGGCAATATTCCTTCCCCCTGGACATCCTTCCGCAGTCTCTCGGCCACCACCATCGCGTATACTTTTTACGCCGTATTCATTAGCGTGATCCCTCTATAATTTTCCTGCCTATCTCTATCTCCTTTCTTATACAGTGGCACTATTAACCCTTCTATCCACCCTCCTGGGAATCCCTCGCCCCTCCATACTTTCTTCACTACCTCCTTCAGCCTCTCTATAACCTCTTGTGTACTAAACAACCATGCTTCGTTCTCGACCCCATCCAACCCTGCTGCTTTTGACCTTTTCAACTTCCTTATCTGCTTCTCTATCTCTCCGTCATTCAACTCCTTCATCTCTGCCTCCCCCGTTCTTCTACTTCCCCCGTCCGTCTTCCTTGAATCTGAGCCATGGAATGATTCTTTGAAAAATTCCTTCGATTCCTCACTTCCTATTTTCCAGCTCTTTCTCCTTTTCCTGTTCTTTCTTTTTAAACATCACTCTAAACCCCTTCCTCATTTCTACGTACTCCTCCCTCCTCGCATTACCCTCTTTCCACTTCTTGTACTTCCTCTTCACCTTCCTTTTTATCTTTTTACATTCCCTATCCCACCACGGCTTCACCATTCCTTTCTTCTTCTTTCTAAATACCTTCTTTTGCACACACCCTTTCACCTTCTCTTTCAGATCCTCCCATATCACTTCCACTGACTCCCCTCCAAAGCGTACCTTTCCTAGCTCCTCTTGATACTTCTCCACCGCCTGCCTCGTCCAGGTCACCCTCTCCCCTATGGAGACTTCTTCCCCGCCTTGTCTTCCGCCACCCTCACCTCTTATCCATAGACTCAATGGCTGATTGTCTGATTCCATCCTTCCCTCTACTGCGAATTTTTCCGTCTCCTCCCATCCTTGCATATTCATAACCACATAATCTATCACCGATATCCCCACCTTACTTACGTATGTGTATTCTCCTTCTTCGTCCCCCGTTGCCATTATCCCACTATAAAACCACTATCGCCATAATCTCCTCTCTTTCGCCCAGTAGGTCTTCCACCCTTTCTTCAATTCTTTCCATCCCCTCCTTATTGTACACTGTAACAAACTTACAGGTTATGCCTCCTTTTTTTATTTCCCTCATTTGCACTTCCTCTCCATGAACTTTTTCCTCTAATCCATCTCTGACCCCGGTTATAATTCCCCCACTGGCCCTTCCTTTCTTCTTCACTCTGACCGCCTCCTGAAGTCTCCACCTATACCCCTTGGCAGCTTTGGCTCTATTCTATCCCATTCCTTTCTTTCTACCCATGTCTCTACCAGTCCCACAACGTCGAATTCCTGGATATAAAGCCAGAACTCCTCGTCCTTCTTCTTTACCCCTGCTACATTCCAATACAGCACCTTCACTACTCCTCTACCCTGCCTTTCCCCCACCCCCCTACTGCCTCCGAAACAAATTCCCCTGCACTTCGTTCAACACATCTTTCTCCTCATCCCACACCCACATTTTCTCGTCTATTTTTATTTTTCGATATCCTACCTTCGCCGATCTTCCTTCACTCTTCTCCCTTCTAGCCCTGTCGTTCAGCTTTCTCTGCACATCCCTTTCCTTTTTCATTAAATCGTTATCGATGAAAACTGCCTTATCCTTTATCCTATTTTTATTTCGCATTACCCCCAACTTTTCTTCCCAGCTCTCCATCTCCACAACCGCCACTTCCTTGTCTTTTCTCCCCTCCAACTTAACTTTCCCTAACCTGCCTTTAACCCACCCTATGCTCTATAGCAGCGCTTCCACACCCTCTCTTTCTTCCCCGCTCTTTAGCTTCAACCCTTCTACCACAATATTATCCCTCCTGTCTGCCTTCTCTTTTCTCTCCATTCTCAGCTCCATTGCCATTAACCTTTCCCTATCTGCCCTCTCTTCATTCTCACTCCTACGCTCTCCCACTTTCTCTTCTATCATCTTTTCTACTTGCGTCCTGCCCTACATCTTCTCAAGCCTTTTTTCCGTCCTTTCCTTCCACACCCTATTTTGCTCTTCCATCTGCTTCATTTTAGCATCTTTTTCTTTCCTTTCCCTCTCTAACCCCTCTACTCTCTCCCTCATCTCTTTCATCTCCTTTTCCCATTTCTCATCTCTAAGTCTTAATTCCTCCCTCAACCCCCTGATCTCGCCTATCAGCATACCGAGCGCCTCCTTCTCCACATTTCCCTCCATTTTGCGGGGGAGGGAGGAAGGGGGGGGGGTGTCCTACTACTTCTTCCGCTTTTTTTTAACGGGCTCTCTACCACGCTTTTGTCCGGTCTCTCTTGGCTCACTCTCGCTCTCACCGTCCCGCTCTCTCCCTTTCCCTGACGCGCGACTAGACTAGTGGAAAATTTCCTCCCCGTCAACTTCACTACCCGTACACTCTCTACCCACCTCCCGCTCTGCCGCTTGTAACTCGGACCCCTCCATGCAGTGCCCTTCTGAACCGCCAGATGTCTCTGCAGAATGCTGTCTCTATTGCCGCCAAATTCTCCCTATATCTCCCTTTTTTCCTTTTTTTCAATTTCTCACAGCCCTTGCAGACACCATTTTCTCTCACTTAACACCCCCACAAATTTTCAAGCACCACACTTGACCCTCGAAGGCCCAATACTCCTGACCACAAATTCCCTCGATTCCTTGCTAACCTAACCTCACTTTCCCAATTTACTTAAATCCCACCTCACCCCTACGCTCAAAATTACTTTTTCTCTCCCAAATTCATCCCACACAACCCTACTCACCTCCTCGGTTTCCACCCTCACACCCCACTCACTCCTACCACACAAATTCCGTAAATCCTCTCACCACTTTACACTAACCCGTTCTCACTTCCGCCACCAACATGCAAGAATCTTTCATAATGTCTCAAAATATTTCAAATTCTTCGAAATCTTTTGAAATTCCTTGCAAATATTTAAAATTCTTGAAAGTTTCGTGGATTACAAATAAAATATCCTGTAGTCTTTAAACTTCTGTGAAATCCCTTCAAATTATGACAATCAATTCCTTAAAGTATCGCTGAATTTTTTTTTAGGAGTGTCTCTTAAGAGCGTAAAAATGCTTAATTTGAACATCTTTTTACATTATAAAATTTTTGATCTGCAGACAAACACAGACCTCTGACATTCTTCTATTCAAATGAAAAAAGAATAATTATCTGAATATGTCACTATAAGGAAATTGAGGTTTTAATCCTATTGGTAAAGTAGAACTGAAACGCACACGAATTTCACAAATGATATTTAATATTGTAACTATAATCAAATTAAAATAGTAATCACAGTTATAGAGCGTGAAAATAATTAATTTGACAATTTTTGGTTTGCGTGAAAAGTTTAAAAACAGACTAACACAACAGTTGTGGTTATGGTTTATTACTCACCAACTTTATTTCTATCATCATTCATTCATATTTTATGCAAAAGAGCGGATCACATTACCAAATACGAAGAAAGAAACACGTTGTCGTAGTATCGAACTCGAACTACGATTCGATTCGATTACTATTTCCAACAGTGATCCCGAAAGGCATGCGCATGCTTCGACTGAATGGCACTCATTGGCTCTAGTTTGCATACGTATTTAAAATTCAAAATGCAGACGCACACTGTAGCCAATGAACATCACTATACTTCAAGCAGGCGCAGATCAAGGCAGCTCCGTTGGGATCAATGACTTCGACTGAAGAACGAAAAATCGTGACACGTTCCATCACTTTCTAAAGCAATGATGCCTCGTGTCACATCCATGTCAGGCGAAAGGATATAGGCGTGACAACCGAAATCAAGAATATTGTTTAGAGATTTTATATTAAGGATATACAAGATTGATAGACAGTCACTCAAATCTCCAACAACCATATCTTTCGAAATGACGACGAAGGTAAACAAATTAATATATTAAATCGTTTCTATGGATTTTGTCCAAGAGAGTTTCTTGATCTCATAAATACCTATGTGTTACAAATGTGTTTGGCATCCAAGCTTTTTTTGAAAGTTAAATTTGCATAATGTCACTACCCAGAATTAGAAACTTTTCACATCTGCACAATAAATCTCAGAGATATTCTTTAGCTATCTTTAGATAGAAAATATGCCTTAGATTTACTCTGTTATTAACCATGATTTTGAGAGTGAGCTATTTTAACTCTCAGCCATTGAAATTTTGCAATAAATATAGAAAATGGAAATGTTTTGAAATTTTTATTTCCTCAACGCACTATCCTGTCAAGCGGAGGATCATCGATTTTGATATAACTCTAATGGTAAGAGTACATCCAAATCCATTAGATACGTGTTTTGTTGAGCTGTCATTGGGAAACTGTTCGAGCGATATACAGTACACATTACCGTTGAAAATTGTCGAGAATTTCGTGACTCACGGTCGACAGTTTTAAGAGAAAATACCATTTGAGAAGTTAAGAAAGAATGCAGACATGCCTCGAAGATTATTTCTCAACTTCAACGCGTGACTTGACTTAGGAAAGTTGAAGAAAAAACCTAAAATCTGTACCACATAGTCGTTGAAGTCCTTTTTTCAATTCGAGCCAATAAAACTTAAAAAATAGTTACGGGTTCCCGAGATATGACTAAAAATGTCCAAACGATGACTCCTTGAACAAATCAATAGACTCTGCTAAAGTTAATAAAAAGAGAAAAATAAACCCAAAAATTACTATAAGCGCAACAAAGGATTGGCAAATCACTTCTCGGCAGTAATTAAGCAAGAATCAATTTCGTTTAAGAATTGTATTTTCCTTTTCAAATTTTTTTCCACCGACAGTCAAATGTTTTCAAATCAAAATAAGATAGCATATACTCATATGCTCATATGCTTGAACAATTTTATAAACAGAGTAATAAAAAATGGCTTAACTCAAACTTTTCGCCCCCTATGAAAATATGGAGGGTCCAGTATAGCGGCGATCATTGAAGCGGCAAACATGTCTTAATTACTCTCCCTAGAGGATCCTTAGTATGATCTCTTGTATATGCATATATGCATATCAGTTCCCAATGCGCATGCCTGTTTCATCTATAAGCGGAGAGTTCAATGGGATATCCGCGTAGCTGCACTTGTTGACTTCAGTTAACTGTCGACCTTCGGCGCGACAATTTCGTTCAGAATGAAGATCACGTTTTATTTTCTGCTTGCGCCCTTACTGGTAAACATCAAATAAAATTTCTTTGGAAAATAGAACCAGTAGCAAAAGAATAACACATGTAAATGGTAACTATTCTATCCGTGCGGAAGACTCTCCTTGAATATTTCAATTTCCACAAAACTCGGAAAATAGACCCAGGTAGCATTTTGGCAAAAGAATTTCCCACAAATTTACTCAATTTCATTATTACATAGTAAATCTCAGAGATATTATTATTCTGAAGTTGGATAATAACGTTGCAAATTATTGAAAATTACAATTCCCGGACAGCAGATAATTCTTATCGCGAGGCGGATAAAAATGATCCATTGTCGGATAATTGTGGTTTTCAATTCTTTGCATCGTTCTTATCCAACTTCAGATAAATAATCCCCTTGGGATTTACTGTATCTGTAATGACATAAAGTATGGATTAATTTTAATGTATATGTATTCTTATCATTCATATCTTAGTATCATATTTTTCTTTAATGAATTAGGATTTAAAAAAGACACGATATAATATTTTAGAAATTATATCATTTTATCAAATGGCCTATTAGATGACTGAGGACAATCATTTTTTATATTATTCTCCTCCACCTGTCCTTCATATGATATCTGCACTTCTCAAACTTCATAGAAGAAATGCGTAAAATGCTTGCTGAGACAGTGCTTCACTGCGAAAAAGTAATGCGATTAAAATACTAAATCACTGATAGAAAAGTTCGTCGTTCTTCGTTGATCGTTTATTCATCTTCATGTTGTCATCATGTTGTGGTGTTAAAATGCGCAAGAACTTTGTAAGAAAATACTCAAAGAATTCTCTCTCCTATTCGAAAAAAAGTATGGAAAATACTTTAGCTCAGCCCAGGTGAAATCCCAAAACTCTTCCAAAATTACAAACTCTGCGAAAAAGCTGGACTGGTGATATATTTACTAGCATGGTAACGTATGCATGAGCTACATAATAGAATTAACTAAGTATATAGACGAATGATCATAAAGTTAGAATTATTATCTTTCGAATCTAATTACTAATAATAATCACCGGCAAGGGTTCGCAGCATGAAGTTGTTTCTATTGGCAGTTAATACATTCTGTTCGCAGCATGATGTTGGTTAGTAGTGATAATTTTGTTCTTTATTAATTCTGTTTTGAGATTCAATGATAATTTGAAAATCAAAAATATTAGTACATGCAAATGTAGATAGTAATTACAAGTCTTAAGAAACTTTAGACTGACACAACAATCATATCACTCATAAAATTATGGGAAATTTCTAAGTTGACTGCCACGCTAATTTTTTGTAAGTAAAAATTTGAATTTTATGGATGGATTGAAAAGATAAATGTGGAAAATTCCAGAATAATTATATAAATTTAGATATTCAGTTAATTCTTTAGATTTACTCAAAACTGATTTTACTCATAAAAAAATTATTAAAAGGTAACCAATTTACTTCGTCAATAATTCTTTCTTGGTGATAATTTTAATTTAATAATGTGCTAAAAATTAAAACATTTCGAAGTAATGTGTAATCTGTAAATCCTTCCAGGTCGATGGGCACCATTTTATTTCCAATATGAAGCTACAATATACAGGGTGTTTTTTTTAACTTGAGACAATGAAATATCTCAAAAAATACGCATCCTACGGAAAAAATGTCTGGAATAAACATTTTTTATTTCCGAGGGGGACAAAAGATTTGTTAAAATTTACCCCACCCCCACAGGAGGCAGGGGTGGGGGTATTTTTGTCATTTTTTTGAGATATTCCGTTGTCTCAAGTTAAAAAAAACACCCTGTATAAAAAATGTGAACGTGAAAATGATCGAAATTGAATAATTTCATTATATGTTCAAATATGATCCGTTTGAAAAAATACAAGTCTAAAATAAAATTATGTTCAATTCATCATATACAATGTTCTCTGCGATAATTCAAAATCTTTGAAATTGTAACCTTTTTGACTTCTGATATTAGTTTCCGTAAAAATAATGCAATTTTTGTAATCTATTACAATTGCAGTTTTTTGATTCCAAGCATGAGTAGAGTCTTTAAACCTGTTATTTTACTATATAAAAAAGTCAGAATCATTTAAAATATGATAAAATTCTAATGACTTTCCACTTTTCAAGTCCTTCAAAACTGTGCAGTGAACACTTTTTAATCATGTTGATGAGCTTTCAGCTTGAAACTTTCAACATCGAAATTATTTCAAACTGGAATGGACTAAAATTAAAAAATTTTAAACTGAAAACATGTGTTGAAACATTGAAAATAGTTTGGTTCAATTTTTAAATTTTTCCAAATTAAATTTTCTGTGAATAATTATATTTTATAGTTGAAGAACAATAAAAATCGATGATTAGTTAAATAATGTATTCCAACCTGAAACGTCCACAATTTCCTGAATAAACGTTTCAAATTAAAACGTTAAATTATAGTAAATCTGAAATCGAAGTTTATAATATTGAACTTTATTATTAATTAATAATATTTGAGCATTATTTAATATTAAGTAATATATAGAACAATATTGATTTTCTAACAATTCATTAATTTCACAACACAAAAAAAGGCCATTTTCAAATATATAGCTTTTTAAAAAAATTCATAGCTTTGATGAATAAAATAAAGAAATGTAATTCCTTTTTTAGAAATTAATAATTCTGTGATTAGAGAAATGAAAATTTGGAAGATTTCCCGAATTCCTGCAAATCTCTGAATACCTTGAATTCTTCAAAATCCTTGATCCCTGTGAATTCCCTAAATTTCTGGAATATTCCTTGATTTCTCAAAATTCTCGGAATCTCTTGTATTCTCTGAATTCTCAGTTATTCTAGAACATTTGGATTTCTCTGAATTTCCTTAATATTATAAATTCTTGAAATTCCAGAAATTCTCTGAATTCCCTGAGTTCCTTCAAACCTTCTGACAAGGAAGGTATCCCAGGTGTCCCTCGCCGATTTGATTCTCCCTGATATATGTTGTAGTACTCGCAAAACTAAGTGACACTTATTTTTTTTCATCTGCGGAAAAACACTTTAAGGGGGTGAAACAACCCCTCAAAGATAGGGGTCGCAAGTGTCGATTGTGTAGTTTTGTGTAGAAAAACAAAATTGATTTCGAACAAACCTACTGGGAAAGTTTCCTCATGATGAAAGATGACTAACGTAATTTTCTCGAGAAAAAAAAAATTAAGGGGGTGAACCACCCCTACATAGTTTTGAAGTTGTGCTGAAAATTGCTAAATTCACATTGAAAAATTTGAAAAAAATATATTTTGCACTTGAGACCAAAATAAAGTTGACGTGTTTCGCAAGAAAAATTTGTGAACAAATTAATGGGGTAGCTACCCTTAAACAGTTTTTATTTTGTGTCCATGATAATATATAGATTCCATAAGAAAAAGAAATTGGGAAATCATTTTTATAACGAAGGAAGTAAAATAGATTCTATCCAACAATAATAAAAAATATTGCGCAGGGGTGAACCACCCCTACATATTTTTAAAGTTGAGCTGAAAATTGCTAAATTCACAGGCAAAAATTTGGAAAAAATATATTTTGCACTTGAGACGAAAATAAAGTTGACGTATTTCACAAAAAAAATTTCAAAAAATAAATGGGGGTAGCTACCCCCAAACACTTCTTATTTTGTGTCTATGATAATATATACTTTCAGTACGCAAGATAAATTGGGAAATTATTTTTATAAAAAAGGAAGTAAAATAGAGTCAATTCAACATGAATAAAAAAATTACGCAGGGGTAAACCACCCCTCAATATTTACAAATTTGCTGAAAATTGCTACATTCATAGGAGAAAATTTAAAAATATATATTTTGCACTGTGGACCAAAATAAAGTTGACGTGTTTCGCCAAAATAAATAAAAAAATTAATGGGGGTAGCTGCCCCTAACCACTTTTTATTTGGTGTCTACGATAATATATACTTTCCATACACATTGTAATATACACTTTTTTGACGAATATCATTATTGTTCAAAGTTTGAACAATAAATCTTCGATATACTGTGTGCAACAGGTATTTTCTTCGGATTTTTCTTGTTAGATGCAAGTCTTATTTTGTAATTTTCTACATAATTGGGGGGTGCACATTTTTTATTCAATTTAATTAATTTAATTTAATTTTTTATTCATGTTGGATGGGCTCTATTTTACTTCCTTCATTATAAAACTAATTTCCCAATTTTTTTGTGTATGGAAAGTATATATTATCATATACACAAAATACAAAGTTTTTAGGGGTAGCTACCCCCATTACTCAGAAAATTTTTTTTTGCGAAACAAGTGATTTTTATTTTCATGTCAAGTGCGAAATATATTTTTTTCAAATTTTTCTTCTATGAATTAAGCAATTTTCAGCACATTTTTAAAAACATGTACGGGTGGTTTACCCCCGCGTAATTTTTTATTCGTGTTGGATGGACTCTATTTCACTTCCTTCGTTATAGAAAGAATTTCCCAATTTTTTTTGTGTATGAAAAGTATATATTATCATAAACATAAAATAAAAAGTGTCTAAGGGTAGCTACCCCCATTAATTTTTTTTACAATTTTTTTTTGCGAAACACGTCAACTTTATTTTGGTCTCAAGTGCAAAATATATTTTTTTCAAATTTTTTCCTGTGAATTTAGCAATTTTCAGCACATTTTCAAAAATATGTAAGGGTGGTTCACCCCTGCACAATTTTTTTATTAATGTTGAATAGACTCTATTTTACTTCCTTCGTTATAAGAATAATTTCTCACTTAGTTTTTCAAGTACTACAACATATATCTGGGAGAATCAAATCGGCGAGGGACACCTGGAGTACCTTCCTTGTAAGCGACACGTATTTTTTCTTATCGGCGGAAAAACATTTTAAGGGGGTGAAACAGCCCCTCAAAGATAGGACCCCTACTGGGAAAGTTTCCTCGTGATGAAAGATGACTAACGTAATTTTCTCAAAAAAAAAAATTGAAAAATTAAGGGGGTGAACCACCCCTACATATTTTTAAAGTTTTGCTGAGAATTCATAAATTCACAGAAAAAATTTGGAAAAATACGTTTTGCACTTGAGACAAAAATAATGTTGAGGTGTTTCGCCAAAAAAAAATTGTAAGCAAATTAATGGGGGTAGCTACCCCTAAACACTTTTTATTTTGTGTCTAGGATAATATATAGTTTCGATACACAAAAAAATTGGGAAATTAGTTTTATAACGAAGGAAGTGAAATAGAGTCCATCCAGGATGAATAAAAAAATTACGTGGGGGTAAACCACCCCTACATATTTTTAAAAATGTGCTGAAAATTTCTAAATTCACAGGAAAAAATGTGAAAAAAATATGTTTTGCATTTGAGACAAAAATAAAGTTGACGTGTTTCGCAAAAAAAAAATTATAAACAATTTAATGGGGGTAGCTACCCCTAAGCACTTTTTATTTTGTGTCTATGATAATAGAAACTTTCCATACACAAAAAAAATTAGGGAAATTATTTTTATAACGGAGGAAGTAACATGGAGTCCATCCAAAATGAATAAAAAAATTACGCGGGGGTGAACCATCCCCTAATTATGTAAAAAATAGCAAAATAAGTCTAAAATCAAGCCAAAAAATCAGAAGAACATACATGTTGCACACAATGTAAGTCCCCGTTCCGGAACTTCACAGAATTTTGAAGTCACTTTACGTATGCAGGATTTTTTGAGTGAAGAAATTGGTTTAAATTTGAACCGATTGCAGTGTTAGTGTATGAAAAAAAGTAGCGAAAGGCGAAATGTGTAAAGCGGCTCACAATTACAAAACCATGCATTTTCAAAATATTTAATTTCGTTAAAATGGTCCCAATATTGCTTATCTTCATATTTTTCTGTCATATTTCAATTTTTCGAGCTGGAAACCATAAACATAGAGATATACATAAAAATGCACTAACTTTCAAAACTTTTGATCAGCCATATTGGATCTGCCATTTTAAATTTCGGAATTCTGTTACCAAATTTGGATTCAGCAACCCCAAAAACCCCTGTATACACTGTTGATTTGCCCGAGTTCTATGAAACCGTTCACTTCAAGTTGCAATTGCTGCACTTGGTTCAAATTTAAACCAATTTCTTCACTCAAAAAATCCTGCGTGCGTAAAGTAACTTCGAAAATTCTGTGAAGTTCCGGAGCGGTGACTTACATTGTTTGCAACATGTATTTTCTTCTGATTTTTTTGCTTTATTTTAGACTTATTTTGCTATTTTCTACATAATTAGGGGGTGGTTTACCCCCACGTAATTTTGTTATTCATGTTGGATGGACTCTATTTTACTTCTTTCGTTATAAAACTAATTTCCCAATTTTTGTGTGTATGGAAACTATATATTATCATAAACACAAAACAAAAAGTGTTTAGGAGTAGTTACCCCCATTAATTTTTTGACATTTTTTTTTGCGAAACACGTCAACTTTATTTTCGTCTCAAGTGCAAAATATATTTTTTCCAAATTTTTTCTGTGAATTTATGAATTTTCAGCACCACTTTAAAAATATGTAGGGGTGGTTCACCCCCTTAATTTTTTATTTTTCTTTGAGAAAATTACGTTAATCATCTTTCATCACGAGGAAACTTGCCCAGTAGGTTTGGTCGAAATCAATTTTGTTTTCGCAGAAAAAACTAAATGTAAACTTTACTCGGAATTCGGGGTAAAGATTACCTGCAACAAAAATGACCCCATGTGGGTAAACTTTACTCGCACATCTAGGGTATTATTCTGCGTTTACCTACGTTCGGCAGTAATTCTCATTGTTTACCCCGAAGGCATTGTAAATGTCATATTGAACTTTTGACAATTCTAACGATTCGGCAAAACAGCCTTTATGAAGCCGCACTTATCCGATTTGCCTGTTACACCAACCATCAGCTAACTTCACTTCAGCGATTCAAAGCTAGTGGCTTTCCAATTTTCAAGAGGGTGGTGATAACTGTAATGAGAACAAAAGACAGTTTCTGCCCATCGAGGGTAATATTTGTGTTTTACCAACACGAACAGGAAAAATACGAAATTACCTGCAACACTATTTACCCTAAGTTTTTTCTGTGTTTATACACAAAACTATACAATCGACACTTGCGACCCCTATCATTCAGGGGCTGTTTCACCCCCTTAAAGTGTTTTTCCGCCGATAAAAAAAATACGTGTCGCTTAGTTTTTCGAGTACTGCAACATATATCAGGGAGAATCAAATCGGCGAGGGACACCTGGGATACCTTCCTTGTGAAATAATCCAATCTCTATCTTCAATTGCGTTCTATTCACACGTATTCTACTTTATTGTAAGTTTTATTTTCACTCCTGGTATTTGAAAAAGTCCCTGTAATGCTCAGTTCCACAACACATGATATTTGATATCTATATATATTTAACGAAAAAAAATCTATATAGTTCAGTACCTGAAAATTTAATGTATTTTAACTATGAATCAACAATTGCGTGTAACTGATTAGAAGTGACAACAGAATTTATGCACCCAGTAGTGATGCTACTGTCGCTTTTTGAATTTTGTTTTGATCGAAAAGTGTTCTACGTATTTTATATCAAACTCTTAGGGGAAGAACTCTATCTAGAACTCGTGGAACTCTCACACTTTTTTTAATCCAAATTTTTGGGTCTTTCAAAACTGTTGTAGCTTTTCAGATTTTGCATTGACCGAAAAGTAGTGTAAGAGTGAAAATCAATACAATTCGCTCAGAAACTTTCCTTTGGAAAAAGTATTTCGTATTCAGCTGAAACATATTTTCTCAGTAGTCCTCTGTGAAGGTAAGTATAATATGTATGAATAGGCCTAGATTAATATCATTCATATTATTATATCATTAGGTCATTTCCCTTTAGGGGTAGGCCAGTGGTGGCGTAGCATGGGTTGTCACCCGGGGCGGTTGCGCTGTGTGACACTTTGGTTTTATCACCCCTCATTGCCCCTTATTGGCACCCCTTGGTACTTGGCACCCGGAGCAGACGCCCTACCCCCCCCCCCCCCTCACGCCACCACTGAGGTGGGCGTGACTTGCGCGGCAAGGAAGGGAGTAATGTGGGGTAGGCGGTATAGTTTTTCATATTGATCTAGAATTCTCGTGTTATATATTTAAATGACACGTTTGTTCCGCAACACTGCTCCGACCCATGTTGCTGATCAATCTCTCTAGTGATCTCCCCAAGTGAAGGGCCTCACACAATAGTTACGTGTGGTTCCCCATTCTTCTCTTTGACTAGCTTCACTCACATTCATAAAAATAATTTCATGACCGAGTGACAAAAAGATGAAAGAAGAAATGTTATCCTGCAGGTTAGTGCTACTTACATACTTTGTATCGATGAAGAACTTTAACGATAGAGAGATTCTATATCATAAACAATATTTTATTGATGAACTCACCTCGTGAATGTTTTTCTTCAATAAGAAAATATGTGTGACTGTGTGACACTATTTCAATCTACAGGCCATACTTTAAGTCTTTAGGAGCTACAATCTTCCAATTCAAGAACCTGCTGTGACCTTTGATATATATTCTTTCTTCTTAAATCAACTTTGACGCGATTGAATAGAAAATAATTCGACATTAACCTACTTGACTCCCCTCTTCTGTGGAAGACCTCTCTCTCTCTCTCTCTCTCTCTCTCTCTCTCTCTCTCTCTCTCTCTCTCTC
>CAKNXH010056770.1:77922-112799 GCA_932178445.1 Andricus quercusramuli
CGCCATTTTGAATTTTGAATTTTTGACTACAGATTTGTAATCAGCGACCCCAAAAACCCCCGAGTAACTATTTTCAGCTACATTCGTAGACTTTTTGAATTTTGGCCACGCAAACGGGTCTCCTGGCCCACTGTGCGGTGGTTGTTTAACTTTTTTTCTAATTATATATATATCAGAGGCACAAAGTTTATTATTTGAATTGCAATAACCGTAAGAGGAAAACCGCGAGAAAGTAAGTAATTTTCGAACTTTAAGTCCAAAGATCAATTCTTTATGATGTACAGATACACTAGGGTGATCCAAAATAATAGCGTTTGAAATTTTATTTTCCAATAAAGGGCATATCACCCTCCTTCCCCCATTTTGTGAGGTGCTCGGAAAAAATATTTATTTTAAGAGTAGAATCTTTTGTTAGAGGCCTTTACCAGTGTTAATGCTAAATACAGTAGAGGTCTTTGCCTATCAGATTGCTGATAAGTAGACACTTTACCTTATTGAAATTCATTTTTGTTAAGCGAAATCAGGTCAAAACGCAAAAAATTATAAATATTAAAAGAAATATTCGTCTTAAGTTTCACCCAGTTTGGTTAGTCTTCCTGGTGGAAAAATCTTCTGACGCTGATCAGCCCCAGACGAGACCGACTAAATGTCAATCCTACGCAAATCAGACGATGTAGCCAGGTGCTATTCTTATGGTCTTAAAGGCTGATCATCACTAGATCTGGGTCATTCTATATTGCCAAGAATATAAAAAAAAAATAAGTTTGACAATTTTTCAAAAATGGTGAACAAAAATTGGCTGAATGACACTTGGAAATTTTCATTCTACGGAAAGTCTTCCTGACAATGACTAATTATCCAATTCAAATTGCAAAAGCACCTTTCATTGAGCTTGTATTGAAAAATGATTGTAATGAATGGAAATTGTTTAAACAATTGCAAATGTTTAAGAAATTACTTCGAAACGTTTCAGAAGTCGAATAAAAATAATGTGTGACAAAAAAGTTTAATCCCAAAATTGTGAATCTCATTTCTCCAATACTCAAAATTTTCCCATGTTTATCTTTTGGGATTTTCTGGGCCTTTGTGGCACGTCTCAATATTAACCAATTGGACTCAAACTTGGACGCAATATTCTTTTCCGGGTACCTCACAAAAATTATGTAAATAAAACTAATAATTTTCACAACAATAATAATAACCTTCTACTGGGATCAAAGTCGATTCCGAAATTATCTACAGTGGTCGTTCCAAGATAAATACTTCGTTGTAGTTTTGTTTTTGGTATGCTGTCATCGTAACCTTTTTCTGTTCCCACCCAACATCGAATGCCCACGGGGCAGCCTTTCTCTAACCAGTCGATATAGTGATATGCTCTGGTCAATGCCATATTCATTTATCTATAACCAAACCACAAATTTTATTAGGTATTCAATTGTCCAAAAATTCATCTTTCCTGGAAGTGGAACACTGTGCCGAATTCACAAAAACCAATTATTCATCTTACCATTTTTTTAAACTTATAAAACTTATTCAAGGTACACAGAAAAACCCGGGGTTTCTGTTAGAACCAAATTTTTGTTCCAAAGGAGCTGCAACAAAAACGAACCTCTTTTGCTGAAAAGGAACCCAAAATGATAAATGGTTTCTAAGTGAACCCAAAGTATGGATTAAGCGGTTCGAATAAAGCCCTTTTTTCACTCCTGTCTTGACTGACTACGAAGATTTTACAAGTTAATGATGCACATTTCACTTTGTAATCCAGATAAAATAATATTGCACTGGGAAAAATTTATTGAACAAACACAAATTATAGACATTAAGGATTCTTGAGAGGAAGATAGTGCACATGAAATATGACAGTTTTTAAGGTTATGTTAAAAATCTGACTTTTCCAGCTGCGCATGTACCAGAAAAGCGCAGAACTATTTAAAATTATATAACCTACTCTTACAATATTACGTCAATATCATATTTTTTATGAAGTTAGGTATTTCTGTAAATCAATTCAATTCATTTTTAAGAAGAATGCAAAGTGGTTGTTGACATTCATCTGTATAATTATTCATAGTACTTATTGATTTCAAAAAGGCCCGCGCTTTTCGGCACATGCGCAGCTGAATATATGAATAGCCATCCATCGGATATCAACGAACTAAAAAGGAACCCTAAAAAAGAGTTATATTGGAGTCTAAGTTCTAAATGATACCAACTTTTGCTTGAGACGCAACACCACCGAACCCTCCGTTTTTTCTGTGTAAAGAAGAGAAGACTACTGAGATAGTTTGGTCATAAGCTTCAAGAGTTATCACATTTAAATTTTCCATCTATTTCAAAAATTTGTGTGAAAAAAATAAAAATTGTTTGAATTTATTTTTAACATTCGGCTTAGTTTTAATCAAATGCATCCAAAAGACCGTCGACGCAACCCTGGGCCACAGTTGGGCCGACGGTTGGGTGAATTTTGGAAGCCATTATCGGCTTCTAACGTTGGCCCAACAAAGGTGGCTTCGATCTGCTATAGTTGTGCCAACCTTGGTCAGCAAAATTCGGTTGCCAAAGCCGGCCTGACCTTGGGCCGACCGTCAACTCTGGCTGCCAACCCGAATTCGCACCTGGGTAACTCTTTGTCGGATTTAAAGAACTCATCCCAGGTCTTTTATTCGTAGTAGAACTACACTCTATTCGTAGGAATTTTAAATTGATTTCAATGGTTTCAGAGGAATTTCATAAATTTTCAAGAAATCTTCAGATCTTAAAGCTTTTTGAGAATTTCTCGGGATTACTGTAATGCTTTCTACTGAATTTTATAATAATATTTTTAATCATTTTTCAAAAATTTGCTTACAATAAATCCAGGACTGTGCAATATTTCAAGATTTTTTTTTCATTCTTACGCATCCAAAAGTATTTACAAAATCTTGAAGCACTCAATATCTCCAACGTCAATCTTGAAAAAAAAAAAAATGAAACGCGCTCGTAATTGGACTCTTTCCATGCAGCCCTCACAGAAAAAACTTAGGGTAAATAGTGTTGCAGGTAATTTCGTATTTTTCCTGTTCGTGTTGGTAAAACACAAATATTACCCTCGATGGGCAGAAACTGTCTTTTGTTCTCATTAAAGTTGTCACCACCGTCTTGAAAATTGGAAAGCCACTAGCTTTGAATCGCTGAAGTGAAGTTAGCTGATGGTTGGTGCAACAGGCAAATCGGATAAGTGCGGCTTCATAAAGGCTGATTTGCCGAATCGTTAGAATTGTCAAAAGTTCAATATGACATTTACAAGGCCTTCAGGGTAAACATTGAGAATTACTCCGGAACGTAGGTAAACGCAAAATAATACCCTATATGTGCGGGTAAAGTTTACCCACATAGGGTAATTTTTGTCGCAGGAAACCTTTACCCTGAATTCCGGGTAAAGTTTACACTTAGTTTTTTCTGTGCTTTGTCAAAAAAATCAGTCGGTCTCTAGTGCCCTCGGAAGTCAATCGTTTTCTTTAAATAAGAAAAGAACCAAATATAAAATAGAAAGCTTTAAAATTTGATTATTTTTCTATAAACGCTTTTTATGTATGCAGATGGGAGCATATGAACTCCTATCTAATAAAACGCTGCTGAAGGCTGGTGACCTTCTCAGCATAAATCATCAACCTATTGAGACTCTTGATTTCCTTTCTCATGTCCCTACCCCCCCCCCCCCTCCCTCCCCAGTAACAGAAGTTTTGGTAGGACTGACGTTACAGCTTGACTCCACCATACGACAAATCACTACTTAATTCGGACATGATTTCGACTCACAAAACAAATCTCGTGCATACAGGTGATAGTTGGGAGTACAATATAAACATGAGTAATAAAAACAATAAAGTAGCCTCGGAATGGACTGAAACTTGGATTGACGAAAAGCATGCACACGGTCAACGTAAAGGTCGAGTTTCGGGCGATGAATGGAAACTGGGTGTTTGGAATGCTAGAGGAGTGAATGATCTTAAAATAAGGGAACTACGAGAAACTATGCACATAAGGAAACTAGATATTCTTTGTGCACCCGACACGAAGAAAAAGGGTTGCGAAAGTAGAAACATAGAAAATGGGGTGTTGAAAGGCGGTTTTGAAATATGGTCAGGAGTAGATAGTGAATTACATCGTAGTCAAGAGGTCGGTTTAATTATGAATGAAAAAGCAAAACAACATCTCAAAGATCATGATTTTGTATCACCCAGATTGCTATGGGCTAGAATGAAGGTAGGAATCAGAAGATTATTTATCATAGCGTGCTACGCACCAGTTGATAGCGATTAGAGGGAAGTTCAGAACGCCTTCTGGGATACTTTAAATGATACGATAAGTATTTGCGATCAAGGTGAAAGAATAATTCTGCTAGGAAATATGAACGAATGGGTCGGTGTCCAACGTCATGATACAGATACAGAAAGAGTGCTAGGTAATTTTCGACATCCAACAAGAAAAAATTAAAACGGGGAAAAGTTAGCTTATGCTTAGAAAAGGGTCTATTCATTACAAATACTTGGTTCAGACATAACATGATCCATATGTACACCTGGCGCAAAAAAAATAGCCACAGTATAATGGACTTCGTTATTGCAGATGAAAGACTAAGAGAACTAGTTACTGATACAAGAGTCATGAGGAAGTCCGAATGCAATACTGATCATTACCTTTTAGTCTGCAAAGTAAACTTAGGGCGGGGATGGAGAACAAAGAAAACAAAGAAAACGAAACAAACACGTATAAAAATTGAAAATTTACAGAGTCCAGAAGTGCGAATAGAGTTTCAAAAGAGGTTAGCTGCACACATATATAGGGCAACGTGGGAAGCGCTTATGAGCAATAAAGATATAGAGGGACTTTGTCAGCATGAGAAACAGCAAAGGTGAAATGCTATATGATATAGACGGGATAGTAGACGCTTTAAAAGACTCTTTCAAAGAACTATTAGGAGGTGTAGATATAGGACAAAAAAACTGCGACATAAAACATAATGCATCAGAAAACCCAATTGAAAATATCTGTGTCACTGACGTCAGAGATATAATTAAGAACTTGAAAAACGGTAAGGCTGCGGGTATAGACAGTATTAGCGCTGAAATGCTTAAATACGGTGGCGAGTACATACCTCACAGGTTGTGCGAATTAATAAATTTATGTATCGGAACGGCAGAAGTCCCAGACGATTGGAGAAAAGCGATTATCGTACCAATATACAAAAGAAAAGGAGATAAAAGCAACTGCAGTAATTACAGAGGTATCAGCCTACTAAGTACCGTAAGTAAAATATACTCAAAAATACTTATCCGTAGGGTAATGGAAATTACAGAAGAGAAAATATGGGAAGTCCGAAGTGGATTTATGCCAGGAAGATCATGTACGGATCAGATATTTAGCCTAAGACAGGTCGCAGAAAAAAGTTTGAGAGTAGGAAAGAAAGTCTTCTGTGCATTTATCGATCTAGAAAAAGCATTCGACACGGCACAAGCAATAAAAACAATATATACAGGTAGTAAAGCGAGTGTAAGGGTAAATGGGAAAAAGAGTGAATGGTTCGATATTATGCAAGGCGTGAAACAAGGATGCGTTATGTCCTCGTGGCTATTTATCATATTCATGGATAAGTGTCTAAGAACTGCGCTCTTCGACGAAGAAGGTGTAGGTCTTGAAACCGTCAAGGTGCGTGGGTTAACTTTCGCAGATGACAAGATTGTTATGGCAGAATTAGTCGAGGACTTGCAAAGAATGTTGAATAAACTTTATATAAGCATGAAGAACATGGGCCTCAGAATTAACGTGAATAAAACGAAAATCATGGTGTTTGAGGAAAAAAGTGAGAAAACAATATGCAGCATTGTCCTAAATGATGAGAGCTTAGAACAAGTTGAGAAATACGTATATCTAGGTAGTCTATTCACTAACGACGGAAAAATAGATGGAGAGTTAGATAGGCGCATAAATAAGGGTAAGCAGGTTATCGGTGGAGCAGGGTCCATCCTCACAAATAAAAACTTCGCTCGCTAGTTTAAGCGCGCCTAGGGCGCGCACCTGTTGTATCTCGCGCTTCGCGCTCGATAATATGTTCACCTCGCGCTACGCGCTCGGACGCATTTGCCTGACGCTTTAAGCTCGGTTCATCTCGATTTTCGCACTTCATCTGCTCACTATTGCGCGCTTCGCGGGCTAATGCTCTTTCAGTTAGCTTCATCGTTATGACCTGCATTTGGTTTAATTATGTAAGTTTCACATAGAAAGAGGAACTAAATTACTTAAGGTTCTATCGAGCTTAAGGAATACATTCTCATCAAGACACTCGTGCTTCGTGCTCGATATTTCGTTTAAAAATCATGTAAGCCTTGTGCCACGCTCGTTTCTGTTCATCGTTTAATGTACACTGAAAAGTTTGTGCGGGATCACGGCGCGCGATTTGGTTGTCGCGGTTCGCAATGACAATATGTTATGTTCTATTTTTTTCAGATAAAAATGATTAAATTTGTATTTGCTTTAAAATAAAGAAGGAAATTCCTTCACTGCAGCGTACATTTCCGTATGTGTCTAATAAAAAATAAATCATACTATCAGAAAGATTTCTTCCAACTATCTGAAAAGGGCGAAAAGAAGTATCTAAGTTGTTCCTGGAACATATATACGATACATTTTTAAATGATTATTGAAAAATGGACATTTGACAAAAATGGGGGGAGTGGGGTCAAATTTCACATGAATCTAATACCTTCTCGGGATGAGAATGTAAAAATAGAATAAATTGTAAAATTTTCAAGTACCATGAACATTAATTATGATTATACCATTAAGCCATTTCCCTTTCGAGGTAGGCGTGATTCGCTCGGTTGGAAAATAGTAATGTGGGGAAGGAGATATACATTTTTTAGATTGATCTAGAATTGGCGTGTTATTTATGTAAATAACACGTTCTTCCCACAACATTGCTCCGACCCAGGTGGCTGATCAATCTCTCTAGTGATCACCCCAAGTAAAGAGCCTCAAAAAATTGTTATGTGTGCGGTCCCCCACTTGGGTCTATTAGTATCTAAGGTCTTTTGTTTCAGGCGTCATACACTCTACTCACATTCTTTTTATAAACTATTTGTCGCCACACTTTTCTGCCCTGGCATACTTCTCTAGCTTCCTTCACGTCCATGCATTTTTTCATGCAAGCTCTCGTGTTTCTATGGCTTCTTATGTATCTTCGGATTAATGTCTCATTTACAGATTCTCACCATTCTTTTGATGGATTACCCCTGGGCATTCTGCCATTTACTTCACCTTCATTCACTTGTTTGGTTAGTCGTTCATCTTTCATTCTTTGAAGATGTCCGAACCACCTTAACCGATTTCTTTCCAAAATGTCAACTAGTGTCTCCCCTGTACCACATTCTTTGAGGATTGTCTCGTTTCGTACTTTGTCCATCAGTTTTTTCCCGAAAATTGTGCGCAGAGGTATCATGCCAATCACGTTAATTTGATCCCTATCCTTTTCTTAACGGGTCCATGTCTCGCTACCGTATAGCACAGTCGGTACAAACATAGAATTATGTATCGCCACTTTAGCTTTTTTTGATAGGTTTTTACTATATTTATATTTTTACACATTTTACATTTATCTTCCCGTCACTAGTGAAAAGGCTACCTATATCTTGTTTCGCGTTTGTTTCGTTTGTTTGGTTCTCTTTCTTCTCAATCCCCGCCCTAAGCTCATTCTGGAGACTAGTAGGTAATGGTCAGTATTACATTCAGAGCCCCTCATGACTCTTGTATCTTTGAAGAGTTCTCTTAGTCTTTCATCCACAATAAGGGTGTCAATTATACTGTGGCTATTTTCTTTACGCCAGGTGTAAATGTGGATCATTCTATGCATAAACCAAGTATTTGTAATAAATAGGTCCTTTTCTAAGCATAAGCTAACTAACTTTTTCCCGTTATAGTTTTTTCTTGTTGGATCCCCAAATTTTTTGAGCCCCCTTTTTTTTTTTTTTTTTTTTCTTTACGCACAAATTTTGTTCCATCGTCATTTGTCGTATCTTGCATATTTTTGCCGTAAAATTGAATCTTTGGATTTTTAATTATTTTTTGTGTAATAAAAATGTGAATTTTCGATTTTTCGAGAAAAATGTCATGGGAATAAATTGTGTCAATTTCCGAGTACTATGAACGGACGCACATACAATTTTCAAATTTTGAAAAAAAATAGTCTCAAAAATTTTCAAAATGCTCTCACTTTCTGAATTTTTATCAAAAGTGGCTGGCTGACGAACTCGACCTTTAGTTTAGGAGACTAAAAGAGTATACCAAAGGACAATCGAATCGATCAACTCTTTCTAAAGTTATCGTGCTAACAAACTAAAAATCTACAGACGGACAGACTAACAGACAGACAGACACATTCATAAAAACCTGTTTTTTGGGTTCAGGGGGTCTCAAAACGTGGACATTTGACAAAAACCGGGGGGGGGGGGGTCAAATTTTAGACAAATCTAATACCTTCTCTAGATGTGAATGTAACAAGTTACTTTCCAAAAATTTAAGAATTGTCTGTTATTGCATCTATAACCTCTAAATTTCACAGTTCAGAGATCGCACTTTTCACTATGAGTATAAGGGCAAAACCGGTTTTTATGACAAAAAGCAATGAAATTAATAAGTACCGTAGGACCATTTCGCTGGCCCCACCACCCACGCGAATTAAACTTTCTTTGGGCCAAGCAGAATTTGTTCAAATTCGCTCAAGCAAAATTAGAATTTGTGCAACACCGGAAGTACCTGATAACTCAAAAAACACTGGTGGGGCCAGCGAAACGTTTCTCTGGCCCCGCCAGTGTTTCTTTGAGTTATCAGGTACTTCCGGTGTTGCACAAATCCTAATTTTGGTTGAACAAATTTGAACAAATTTTCCACTAAATATTTGCATATACTATACTATTATTGTACTTTATAATGTTATACTTTGTACATAATTGGCAGCAGATATTCCTTTTCCAGGAATATATGTACTGAATTATATAATTGGGATATCTACTGAAGTGAAACTTTTGGTTAATCAAGCAAATGTTTTGCTTCGTCCAAGAGAATATTTTAGATATTTCAATTGAGTGTCTTTGCTCGTCTGCGAAAAAATTTTGGTTAATTTTACGAAAAACTTGTAGTTCATCTAACCATAAAGGTCCCATCGCAATTTACACTTTAAATGTCCTACTATGGAATTGTGTCGTCTTGTGTGAATTATTTAGTAGTTTATTTAACTAATAAATATCACAAGGCGAGACAATAGTACGAAAAGACGTTTGCAATATAGATTGTGCAGGATCCTTCGTTTATTTGATGCAAAACATCGTTTTCCTGTTTTATAAAAAACTTAATAACGCAATGTCAGGTAATTCAGCAGAATTAAAAAAAAACCGTAAGTGAAAAATGAGGTTTTTCGAATTTGTACATTTTTTTCAATTCTTCAATTGTAATCAAGTAATAATTGATTCGTGTTAACGAACAAAATTGTTCAAATAATTTATATTATATTAAATAATATTATATTTGAAGAATCCTGCATAGATAATTTCGACTTTTTCGGAAATATTCAACATTTTGCTCGCTTTTTAGTTATATTGAAGTAATGATTAACGCAGTGTAACGAACCTGATTATTTAAATGAATTAGTATTATTTATTAACTATCTTCTCTTATTATAATGCTAGATAGTTCCGGTTATTCCTTGAATTTTTCAACTTTATCTTCACTTGGAACTCAGAGTGAAGTAATAATCAATGCAGTTGAGCAACTATATTTGCAAAAACAACATATCATTTCTCATAACTATCTTTTCTTACAATAGTGCTAGATATTTGCGGTTTTTTCTCATAATTTTTTTACTTTATATCCACTTTGTGCTTAGTGAAGTAATAATTATTGTAAGTTGACAATAGATATTGTGTAAACAATTTATTATTGTTTCTTACTGTCTTCTCCTATAATTATGCTAAATAGTTGCGGTTTCTTTTGGAATTTTCTTTGACTTTCCAATTATGATGAAATAATTAATAAAAATTAGAGATTGAATCATTTTTTAACAATTTCTTTCTTTTTTGTGAATATATTCTTCTGAAATGAATCCGATATTTGTGAAATTGATATCTGACTGTAATTTCCTTATTACGAGAGAAGAAAGCCATAAACAGTTTTTACTGCAAGTGGTAAGAGAATCCCGGAAGCAATTTCCTAACTACAGTTAGTCTACCTTGCCCCGCAAGATATTATAATCAATTAATTATTTCGTTCAGACCTTTTTAATCCCTATATATGTACGTTATCATCGATGAGAACATATTTTCTACTGAACGAAAGGTGAGGGAGGGGGGAGATGTATACCATTATGTATACCATTAAGCCATTTCCCTTTCGGGGCAGGCGTGATACTACCCGATTCGGGTAGTGTTTCTAGGTGGATAGTTTCTTGTAGTAAATAACTACAAGTGTGGGCTCACCACAGCCACGACACGCCAACAGCACGCAGTTAGTAGTATTACCGAACGGTCACCCATCCAAGTACTAACCGCGCCCAACACTGCTTAACTTCAGTAATCTAATGAGAACTAGGTTTTTAAGCGTGGTATGCCCGTTGGCTATAGGGATGAGAGTAAAATATGTGCAATTCCAAATTTTCCTTCCATGCTTGGCAATAAACTTTGTATTGTAAACTAAAACAAACTTCAACAAGCAATTTACAGACCTACACCTCCCGCCTACTCCTAATAATTCCATTCTTCATTTTTATCTCTATTGTAAGATAGTCTTTTTATTCAAATTAGTATTTTTGAAACATTGGCAGAAGAGTGACAATAATTAGAAGAGCGCAACTGTGTAGTATCACTCTAAAAGAATATAGTTATAAACAATAATCAACAGCTTAAATAATTATTTTTGTTAACTTGTAATGAATATCACCTCGCTAAGTGAAAAGTGGATAAAAAGCAGAAAATTTCAGAAAAAACTGCAACTATCTAGTATTAATATAAGAGAAGAGCCAGTACACGTGAGGCTTGTCGGAATCTGCGAATGTCGTTTGACTTTGATAAAACATCGTGAAATCATAGTGCCATATAAGAGATGTTTCAGGCCAAACGTCTAAACAAATCTTTGATTCCATTTTTCGTGAAATACTCCCGTTTTTAATTTTTGTTAAATTAGGATATAAGGATTGCTTATATAATCACCTTCCATTAAAACAAAAATTGATGGAGACTCTTCTCGCTCGAGACGTAATGTCATTTTAGTGAGAACATTTGTTACGCTGTGTTGGCAGTGCCGCCAGTAGCAAACGGTAGAAGCTGCAAATTTTGTTCTATCTCCTTGGAAAAATTTGTTCCATGCTTAGCGTGAACATTATCGATTGCTCGGTTTTAGAGGTGTGGACGTTTGAAGTGAAAATAAATGTTACTTCCTGATTGTCCCTACTATCGGCAAGAAAATTCGAGTCCTCAGACTTTGACGCTAAAAAAGTAAGTGAAGGAAAAATGGTAGCTCAATGAACGGAGGATCATTTGAAAAGTCAAAATATTGTCCGTTAATGAGCCTAAAAAGAATATGCCAAAAAAATTTTATAGCTTACAGACCCGAAAATCTGTTAAAAAGTAAGGAAATTTGACAACTTTTAAAGACAGTGAACTTTGGAAAATAGTTTTTCATTGAAAAAATAATAACAAAAATCTGAACAAATTCATGGTGATACCCTAAACATTTCTAAACAAATTGCTGTTGAAAAATGTTCAGAATATAACAAATTTGATATGTGGGTCTAAAACGACCTCTCTGGCGTTGGTCGTCCAAAAGAACCACTTCGTTTTTTGAGTTGGCCCCTCGTCTCAGTACGCATACTTACACGGAAAACAGCAGATAAGTTTAGTAGTTATTACTCTCCGGTTTGATATTTCATTTGAAAATATTCTGAATTCGCAGATTTCAAGGAATTCACGAAATTCACAGAACTCACAGAATTCACGGAATTTGCGGAATTCGAGGAAATCACGGAATTCAAAGAAATCATGGAATTCAAGAAATTCAAGGAATTCACAGAATTCAAAAAATTCCCGAAATTCAAGAAATTCACGGAATTGACGGGATTCAAAGCATTTACGGAATTCGAGAAATTCAAGGAATTCCAGGAATTCACGTAATGCATGAAATTCAAGGAATTCACAGAATTCACGGAATTCACCTAATTCACGGAATTCACAAAATTCACGGAACTCACAGAATTCACGAAACTGACAAAATTCACAGAATTCACGGAATTCACAGAATTCACGATATTTACGAAATTCACGGAATTCAAGAAATTCAAGGAATTGACAGAATTCAAAGAATTTACGGAATTCGAGAAATTCAAGGAATTCAAGGAATTCACGTAATTCATGAAATGCAAAGAATTCACAGAATTCACGGAATTCACATAATTAACGGAATTCAAAGAATTCACGAAACTCACAGAATTCACGGAATTCACGAAATTCATGGAATTCATAGAATTCAAGTAATAAAGGAGTTCACGAAACTCAAGGAATTCAAGGAAGTCACGAAATTCGAGAGATTCTCAGGGATCCCTTGAATTCTGTGAATTCCTTAGATTCTGTAAATTCTCTGAATTCCATTATTTCTGTGACGTCCTTGAATTCCGTGAATTCCTTGAATTCCGTGAATTCCGTGAATTCCTGGAATTCCTTGAATTCTGTGTATTCCTTAAATTTCGTGAATTCCTTGAATTCCGTGAATATACCTTGAATTCCTTGAATTTCGTATGGATGTATGTATGTATACCATTAAGCTATTTTCCCTTTCGGGGTAGGCGTGACACTACCCGATTCGGGTAGTGTTTCTAGGTGGATAGTTTCTTGTAGTAAAGAACTACAAATGTGGGCTCACGACACCCATGACACGCCAACAGCACGCAGTTAGTAGTATTCCTGAACGGTCACCCATCCAAGTACTAACCTCGCCCAACACTGCTTAACTTCAGTGATCTAACGAGAACTGGGTTGTTCAGTGTGGTATGGCCGTTGTCCGTAAATTCCGTGAATTCCGTAAATTCTGCAAATTTGTTGAATTCCTTATATTCCTTGAAATCCGCGAATTCAAAATATTGTGAAGTAATATATTAATAATATATTAAGTAAGTATGCGTACTAAAACGAAGGGCCAACTCGAAAAACGGAGTGGTTCTTCCAGACGACCAAAGCCAGAGTGGTCGTTTTAGACGATCACTTTAAAAGTGGATTTTTTAACATACAGGTATCGAATGTGCTTTCAAGAAAGGCTAGGACGATCCCATGAGAAAAGGCACCCTGCTGGTTTCTTACATTTGCTTTCTAGTATAAAAAAATGTCTTCAAATATCGCAATTTGCATGAAGAGATAAAAAAGCGCATTCTTCTTTCAAATTGTAAATAATTACCAATAGTTCAACTAACTACCTCAAATTAAAATCATTTCATTATCTTTATCAGCACTGAAGATAGTACAGTTGTATATTTATGTACAAAAACGAACAATTTGTTATATTCTACAAATTTTTCAACGGAAATTTGTTTAGAAATGTTCCAAGTACTACCAGGAATTTTTTTAATGAAAAACTATGTTCCCAAGTTCACTGACTTTGAAAGTTGTCCAATTTCCTTACTTTTTAACAGATTTTCGGGTCCATAAGCTATAAAAATGATTTTAGCGTATTCGTTTCAGGCTCACGAACGTACAACATTTTGAACTTTGAAATGATCCTTGTCACTGCTAACACTAGCTGATAATTTTTATACAATTTGTTTATAAAATTAACATATAATACTAACAATAAGTGATAAACTTTCCTTGCTAAATTCTTACAATTCTCACTTGCAGCATAAATTAAGGACAATTAAGAGATAACATTTTTTTTTACCTCAAATGTTCGCAATGGGAATTTATTTGCATAATTTGTTTCCACAAATAACAAATTATATCGGTAGATATATTTTTGTCATTAAGTATCACTTTGTCGATGAAAGTAAGTAATGATAATTCTGAAATATCCCTTACAAACGAGCAATCTATAATTTTCAGTGTTTCTTAATAGAAGATGTTTATGAAAATTATCATTACAATTCGGCAAATTTTTTCCACTCACGCACTTCTAAATATTAAACATAAGCCACGCTAAACATGTGTAACATGTAAATTTTGATTTTAAATTATTGTTCCCGCTCATGGAACACGATGGAGACATATTGTTGTCGTCACGTCATGTGAGTAAGGCTAGAGTGTGGTCGTGAAATGAAGGAAGCCGGTAATTTGAATCAGACAATATTGTACAATATTCTCTTCAAATTATAGGGCACGCATAAGCCCCAGTTTGTGATCGAATAACGTTATTGGTCTTCTTTGGAAATGCAATATGGCTACTTAATTTGACGATTCCAGTCTGATTGGTGTGAGATATAAAAGAAGCTTATATGTATCGATGCGTGGATTGCTTCCGAGAAAACATCTCTAAAACGATAGGACGTTTTTTATCCTTCAGTTTCCAGCGATAAGTAGATCAGCCAAATTTTTATAGTAGCCGAATTTTCAATTGTTTCTTATTACATTTGCACTTTTTTATTACTATTATTATTCTTGCTTATCAAACGGAGATGATATGTGTTTGTGTAATTTATTTATGTTCGATTGTCTTATTATTTCTTCTCTTAAAATATACTATGAAAATTGAATTTTATTTATGTGCCATATTTCTCCAATTCATAAACCATATCCAAAGCTTTCATATTTTCTAAAGTCAACAGAATTGTTGTTTATACAGGGTGTTTTTTTTAACTTGAGACAACGAAATATCTCCAAAAATACGCATCCTACGGAAAAAAATGTCTGGAATAAAAACTTTTCATTTTGAAGGGGGAAAAAAGATTTGTTAAAATGTACCCCACCCCCACCCCCATAGGAGGCAGGGGTGGGGGTAACTTTGTAATTTCAAATGGCAACACCAATTTTTTATCACAGATTCAGATTCTCCTTTACGAAATACGTAATTTTTATTCGGAAAATTTGTTTCCATTCGCGATAGATGGCGCTGCAATTGCGAAAAATGAAATTGTTGACACTACTTTTAGCTCTACCCAGGAATAACGACGCGGACGTAGTAGTTGTCTATTCCCTTCGGGGTGCTCAATTTCGGTGAGTCCCCTTGCCTCTCACCATCCATCGGGGTGCTTGAACTTTTGGTAACGGGACAGTAAAAGTGATAAAACTGTCGAAAACCATTCCCGAATGCAGTTGGTTGACGACATTCGATTTTGGATGTAGACATTACATATCATCGAGTCTCCACTGTCTACAATCCTCGACGTCATTCCGGCCAAGCGATAACCGCGTCTGTCCGTGCTTAACGTTTATTCATTAGGAAGGTTGATTGTGTTAATTTGATTTGGGTGTGTTGGTTGCTTTCGTTTGGGTTATTGTTGTTGGTCACGTTCGTTTGAGTTGGTTTGGGTGTCGTTGTATTTCCTCATTACCTTACTTCATTACTTTTACAATGGAAATTCTATCTCAGCATCAGAAGATTGAAATGATTCTCATTTATGGAGAAAGTGGCAGGAATATCAATGATGCTCTCACGCTTTATGCTCAACGCTTTCCAGAAAGTGTTCCTTCACGCGCTTCTCTTTACCGGGTTGTCCGAAACTTCATCACTGACGGAAGTGTACAACCGAAAAAAAGGAAGCGTCAAGTAACAGTTACTGGAGTTGATAATGAAATTGCAATTTTAGCTACAGTCTCTCATGATCCTCATGTTACTACTCGACAACTAAGCCGCGATTCTGGAATGTCTCTATCCAGTGTTTGGAAGGTAATAAAACGTAATAATTATCATCCGTATCATATTTCACTGCATCAAGAACTTCATGGAAATGAAATGAATACAAGGAAACCCGAATTTCTTTTTTCTAGTACTCTTCACAGACGAGTCGTCTTTCACAAGCCATGGTAACGTTAATCGGCACAACATGCATTATTGGAGTGTAGAAAATCCACATTGGTTGCGTCAAGTTGAGCATCAGCGTCCATGGTCCGTGAACGTTTGGTGTGGAATAATTGGAGATCAACTTATCGGTCCGTATTTTATTGATGTAAATTTGAACGGTGAAAAATATCGTGACTTTTTAGAAAATCAACTTCCAATATTGCTGGAAGACCTAAGCTTGGAAGTGCGACACAACATGTGGTTTCAACATGACGGTCGTCCAGCACATTATGCGGCAATCGCGAGGGAAGTACTCAATCGCGAATTCGATGGATCGGTAGAGGAGGTCCAGTAAATTGGCCTGCCAGATCGCCAGATCTTACAGCGCCGGATTTCTATTTGTGGGTTATCTAAAGAATCGCGTGTATCAAGAAGTGCCCACAACTCGTGATAACATGATCGAGCGAATCAGGTCTGCTTGTGCACAAATATCACCAGACACAATTCGCAGTTGTGTGGAATCTTTCAAAGCTCGGATTAACAAGTGCATCGAAGTGCGAGGACACCATTTTGAGCACTTATTGTAAAATAATTAATCGAAATCAAGCATCCCTGTGGTGAGAGGCAAGGGGACTCACCGAAATCAAGCACCCCGATGGAAGGTGAGAGGCAAGGGGACTCACCGAAATTAGGCACCCCGAAGGGAATAGACAACTACTACGTCCGCGTCGTTATTCCTGGGTAGAGCTAAAAGTAGTGTCAACCATTTCGTTTTTCGCAATTGCAGCGCCATCTATCGCGAATCGAAACAAATTTTCCGAATGAAACTTACGTATTTTGTAAAGGAGAATCTGAATCTGTGATAAAAAATTGGGGTTGCCATTTGAAATTACAAAGTTACCCCCACCCCTTCCTCCTGTGGGGGTGGGGGTGAGGTAAATTTTAACAAATCTTCTTTCCCCCTCGAAAGTAAAAATTTTTTATTCCAGACATTTTTTCCGTAGGATGCGTATTTTTTGAGATATTTCGTTGTCTCAAGTTAAAAAAAACACCCTGTATTTATTAATTAAAAGCGAAGAAATTTGAAGAAATTTAGCAAGTATATTTCTATCGCATAAATTTTAAATAAGATTTAACAAAGAAATTCTTACACATGGAAAAAAGTTTTCCAAGAAAGTAAAACAAAATTTGCATCAACCAAACATACCAAACTCAATATATGCACACATTGTTGCGAGTTTGGATTAACCAAAATAAAGTTCAATATAATTGATTAAATTCACATTTTTTCTAAATTAGGAGAAAATTGTGAAGAGCAAAACAGCGTTCACATTTAGAGACTTTCAACTATCAAATTTCAACAAGTGTTTATAAAGTCATCCATTAAAGATCAATTAGTACATTCCTAAAGTCGATGAATATGGACATTAATCATAAGGCGCTAAATTTTGAAAATCCATTATGAATAAAATTGTGAGGTAAAATTAGTTTTTACATAACGAACTATGAAAATCTGGAAGCCTGGAGTTGTGGCATCCATGATTAACGCATTTTTACACAGTTAATGTAGAAAGATTCAATAGTTGAACGTTTATGTCAATTCTTTTCACTATCTAGAATCTTTGGATATTTTGGAAATCAAAATCATACCCAGTCTCAATTCTATATATTTCGAGTGCAGTCATATTTATCTATATTTGAATTACGACGTTGATGTTCTTTAATTCTATAACGTAATGGTCTACCTGTGTGTCCAATATAGCATTAGTCATAGTTGAAACAGTCAAAACAGTGAACAATATTTCTTTAATGCAAAATATCTAATTCATCCTCAGGAGAAGGAAATAAGTTGAAATTAGACTTTCTTGGTCTGAAAATAACATTAATAAGTTTTTGTCTTAATATTGTAGCTATTTTATTGGTAATACCAGAAATATATGGAACGACTGTAAAAGTGGATATTCGCTACTAACAAAAATTTGTCGTAGTACTAGTAGTAAGTTTATTGTAATGAATACTGGGAATACGCCCAATTACAAGGGGTTGGTAAAGTGAATCGTCTAAATAACCTATCGCTTAAAATTATGATACGATATTAAAGTTGACGTCACCATAAACATAAGCCGAATTCTCTAATCTTGAATGCATTGACTGTGAATAAAAAATATAATCTATGTCTCATCTCGATCTGAAATCTAGTATTTGAGCCACGGAACTCTCTCTTTTTACTGTTCGAAGACTTATATCATTATAAGCTGGGCATTCCATAACAAAGTGACCCAGAATATCCATTATATGTAGATTACACATTTGACAGAAGCAGTCCGTATCGAATTCATATTTCAGACCGTTCCAGTAAATTCTCGTATACCCAGTACCGCTCAACCTTATCTGACAGAGCAAGCTCAATTTACAGCAATCGATATCGTTATATGAGTAATCATTTGCGGAATGAACGTGTCATTTGAATAAATAACACGAGAATTCCAGATCAATCTAAAACATCTATACCTCCCACCTATATACCAATATACCTCCTACCCATATACCAACCTACTTCATACCCATATTATTCCCCTTTATTCACTACTTTCCAACCGAACAAGTCACGCCTACCCCGAAAGGGAAATGGCTTAATGGTATAATAATAATAATTTGACGAGACAATGCTCTTAAAAATACAAGACTACTTTGAGTTACTCACAGCCATTGAGTAATCATTTCTAATTTTTCCTCGTAGTTTCAACATGACCTCGTCAATGTCATGATTTTCAGTTTCTGCGCATTGTTTTTCAAATACATATTTATAACCTAATTTTTCTAAAATGCTGCAGCTGCAGCAACCTATTAGAAACCGCATTTTGTCAGTCTCTTATCAGGTATATCCACTACCTTAATCCACCATTGTGATTGCTCTTCTCACGCACTCATACCCTAACTTGTATCTATTCATTTCTACTCTTATCATGTAATTGGGAGTGGAATAAGGGAGATTCAGTAGCGACTCAAAGTATTTCATTTGGACCGTTTCAGTAACATCATCATGATATCTTAGTGACTAAATTTCCGCTGTATATAATGAAGTCGCCGAGGTTACAGAATTAAAAATATGATTAGCTGCTATTATTGATCTTGGCTTTGCCCTATATGAATTGTCGGCCGCGTCACGCCAGTGGCTACGTTAGCCTTAGAAATGCGATCTTTTGCGTTTTCACTGTATGCCCCAATACTTCCGAAGATTTGACCTTGATAGCAATATGACTTTACTTGCTAAATCTCTTTACCCTCCAAGGTAAATTCATTAAATTTTCTATTATTTCTACTTTTGCGGGAAGCCATAATTTTTGTATTTTTCACATTTCGTTTAAATTGCAATAATGGCTCAAAATATTCAATTTCGACTGAGCAACTGTTGGGTTCCTGCGTTAATTGTCATGCCTTTGCATTTATCCCCAGCTTATGATTGTTCTGAGAAGTTTGATATTCAAGCCCAATTTCCTGAGCTTCTCCCACAGCAATTTATGATTAACCGGAGGGAATGCCTGCTTCAAATCCACGAAGATTGCGAGAAGAGTTCTGCCTTTTCCGCTATTACCAAGTGAATCGCTGTATTAAGTATGAATATATTATCGATGCAACTGCGCCCTTTCCTAAAACCAGCTTGACCTTCCGGTATTACCTCCCTGCGTTCGACATATTTCTGTAACCTTTCTGCCAGGATGTGTGTAAAAATTTTTGTGCTGTTATTGAGAAGCGAAATTGGTTTGTAATTATTAGGGTCACTTTTATACCCCTTTCTTGTAGATCACAATAGTTTTTATTTTCCCCCAGTCGCATGGTACAATACCCGAACATGAAATTCTATTAAATATGTCCAAAATAAAGATGAGAACGTTCGCAGAAATGTTCTTGTAAAACTCATGTGTAATTCCCCCGGCCCGGGGCTTTTCAATTCTTTAGCCTTTGCCCGAGTGCAAATCTAGGCCCTACTTTGAAACTATAACTCCTACCTTAGTAGGCGCTGGAGCAGCAAAGTACGTTCAAAATAAGCAGTGATTTCAATTCAATTTAGACCCAACTTTGACGCTAAAATGGTCTTAAATCGGCCGTTTTTCTACGTTCAGCGTCAAAGTAGGGTCTGAATTAGAAGCTACATTGGTGCTCCAGGCTCTACCCTACATTGGCGCTCCAGTGCCTACACTGCCAACAACAATAATAATAATAATAATAATAATAAGAAGAAAGCATTCAGAGTCGACTGTTGTCACCTCCAACAATCACGGCCGCTGTGTAAGGATAACAGCGGTGATGTTATCCTTACATCATGCGTCGAATTTTGTACCTACAACATCATCGAAAATGATTTCAAACATCGTATTGAAATAAATTATAACATCCTCATCTCATCAGTCACTTGACTTAGTCCGTGGCTATGGCGAAAAGCCGGGTTTACCCGAGAAAAAGTTTACAAAAAAATATATACTTAATGGCGTAATTACAGACTTACAGAATTACTTGGAACGATAGCATTCGAAATTACGCAATTATTATTATTTTTTTTTTAATAATGGCGTAATTTCGGTAATGTTTATAAATTTGCATTTCAGGTTCCCTTCTCTGCAGAAAGACTTTTACTATTAACTGTACCTCAGGAACTTAATATTGAAACAAAACTCATAAAGTATAGAATTATTTGTTTGTCGTGTTTTTTATCATGTAATTTGAAAATTTATTTGTCAAATATCGTTGACATTCACTTCAGTTTAGTGGAAAGATTCCTCAAGAGGATGAAACCGATTTGGGTTGAAATTACAGGCTAACATAATTACTTTGAACGATAGCATTCGATAACTTAAGGCTCAAGTGGAAACTTTAGTTTCGGTTTTGTAAGAAAATTAACATTTTTAGAAATAATCCTCTCCTTTTTGCTTACAGATACTTATTACTGGTAATATCGAGAAACTGACCGATACATATAGTCGCAAACCAATTCAGTTTTCAAAATCTTAATCTCTCTAATGTTTCATTCTCTAGGAGTAAAAACCTCAAAGTAGGGGCTATAGGTTTGAATAGCGTCAAAGCCGGTTCTAATGAGGAGCTGCAGGTTCAAAGTAGGGTATAAATTTGGACTCCGGTAGATATCCATTTCTGATTCCTCAAAATCTATTGGCCTGTCCAATTCAGAGATACTTTTCACGCTATCTATTTCAAACTTGCTATGAGCTATTTTTGTGAAATTTGTAATATAAAATTCTTCCCATTGTTCAATTGAAATAGGACACTGTATATAATCTCTATATAAAAATGTTGGAATAGTTCGCCAAAATTCTGCCGAATCCCGGATATTAGTTGAAGCTTGAAGATCTTCCTCCCTGGCTATCTTCTTCTTTTGCTTCTCAATTGTAAGGAAAACAATTTAATAGCTCTATCAATAAGCCCAAAAATCATCCCTTCCTTTGAGACCATGGTTGTTGTGATAAAAAATGTAAGTGTCTACCAGACCAAGTTTTTTTGTGGTACCAGTTCGTTATAAGAGTTTCATTATCTTCTCTTGTGGCGGAAATATAAAAAAAATTAAGTGTGGACTTTACTTCTTTTCTATAGGTAAATTTAAAGTTCGTATTATAACTATTGAAAACGTCCGAAATCTCTTGTAGTTTTTGTTTAGGAATGATCAGGAAAATATCATCAACAATCCTTTTATATAAGGGTACATTAAAACTGAGTAAAGATAAATAGTCAATTTCAAGTGCTTCCATTACAATACCAGCTGTTACTGGTGATAATGGAGAATCTGTAGCTATTCCATCTATTTGTTTGTAGTTTTTCTTATAGAACTTCAAGAATGTAGATCTGAGGCAAAACTCTACTGCATTTAAAAATTAATCTCTGTGTATAAGAATATTTGAGGCAATCAAGTCCCATTGGTTTTTCATGCATTGTAAAGCTAAATTGATAGGAATATTAGGAAATAAATTGACAACATCCAATGACACAAGAATGTGATGTTTTGGAATTTTTAAGTTGTTTAAGCAATTGACAAGATCCCAGCTATCTTTAACATGTTACTCTGATTTTCCTGTTATCATTCTCAAAAGATCAGGAAGAAACTCATCTAATTTGGAAGTAGGACTATTTATGGTTTAAATGTGATTTTTTATTCCATCTATTAATAATAATATTATTAGATAAAGTTATCATTAAATTTCTGTTTGTTTAAATCTGGTGAATTGAGAAAATTTAGAATAGTCTGAGAGCATTGGACTCGCAGTTTATTGCTAAGGATAAATTAGATATTTTGCATAAAAGAAATATTGTTAACTGTTTCGACTGTTTAAGCTGTGACTGTTGTTAGATTGGACACACAGGTAGACCATTATATTATAGAATAAGAGAACAACAATGTCATGATTCAAATATAGATAATATCACTGCCATCGAAAGACATAGAAAAAAAAGTCATGATTTTGAGTTTCAAAATCAAAGGATTCTAGCTTGTGAGAAAAAATTTAAATAAACGTTTGACTATTGAATCTTTCTATATTAACAAGTAAAAAATGCGTTTATCTTACATAGATACGTCAACTCCAGGCTTCCAGATTTTTATAGTTTATTATTTGAAAACTAACTTTAATTTACAATTCTATTTATAATGGATTTCCAAATTTAGCGCCTTATGATTAATGCCCATATTCATTGACCATAGGAATGTACTGACCTTTAATGTTTGAATTTCTAAACACTTGTTGAAATTTAGCAGCTGAAAGACTCCAAACGTAAACGCTGGTTTGCTCTTCACAATTTTTTCCTAATTCATAAAAAATGTGAATTTAAATCAATTATATTCAACGCGGGATTTGTGACGATTAGATAATTTTTATTGATTTATTATTTTTAATTTGAAGAATGTTTCCTGTTATCATTGTTTATTACAATTTTTTTTAACTTTTACTTTTACGGTTATGAATATTTATTATACAATAATGTATTTATTCATTTCAATTAATCCTTTATATTAAATTTTTACTACAGGCTTGAAAAAGGATCACATAAGAGTCCGAAACGTAGCCAATCCAAACTTAAGTTTCGTTTTTTGTTTATTTGACCTTTAACACCGAAAATTTATGTAGACACTAAAGAAGAGGTCGGAACTGTAGAAGAATAGTTTATGTATATTGTTGTTCTAAAAAATTCTTTATGATAGCGCTGATATGAAATGTGCCAGAAAAAGGGTTTTGGTGGCACTTTTTTCAATCCTCGACTTTCGAGGGTTTCCAAAACGAGCTGGACGTCCTGAAAAATCTGAAAAAATGCACAGACGCTCCTTGAAGTGCCCATAATGTAACGCACTGCTCCAAACTTTAAATTATGAAAATGTTTACTAATTACAGACTGTTTTCCACAAACATATCATCTTGGAAAGAAATAATGATAGGAAGTTATTTTATGGCTTAAGATGTGAAGCTTTGTAACACGATTGAATTACAATTTGAAAAAGTGAAATCAGATCAATGTTTCGAACCTTTACGCATATTTCGGGATTTGATGAGAGTAGCCACCGTATAAAAAGTGTTAGAAAAAAAGTATCCATTTCACAACAATAGGGACCTCAGAAGAAAGGGGATACCGGCTCATCCGCTGGTCAATAACTGGGAGGGAAAAAGGCAGGGACGTCGGTACCACTTCTTTCTGAGGTCCCTATTGTTGTGAAATGCATACTTTTTTTCTAATACTTTTTATACGGTGGCTACTCTCATTATGTCCCGAAATATGCGTAATGCGTTAAGGTTTATTTCGCAAAATATTGATCTAATTCCATTTTTTTGAATTGTACTTAACAGGGAAACGGTCTGTAATTAGTAAACAATTTCATAATTCAAAGTTAGGAAAATTACAGCTCGCTTTGAGAAGCTTCGAAAGTCGAGGCACAAAAAAGTGCATCCAAAACTTCCAAAATGATAAACATCATCGACTCATTTTTCAAACGGCCCAGCAGTCTCATAAAATATTAATTTCAAATAATGATTACTTTTTTCCTATTTTTCTTTCACAGATCTTCATGAACAGATAAATTACAAGATTTTATGTATTCACAAATAAATTTTTAATAGCCTTATCAACTGTTTCTAGTTCATAAATTTTGTTCTATTTGAAGATTTTTATTTCTACAGAATATCGCGATTCAAAAACATTTTACTTTTGCTTAAATCCAACTTCTTAACGGAAGAAGTTAAAAAATCGCACTTTGTTTACTTCCCATTTAATGGTTATTAAAATTCTAGCCTAACTATTATTTTGCCAAGATATTTAATATCATTTGAACAACTTTCATTTGTTTGATCAATTTATTATCTTGTAATATCGTGAATTATTGGTATGTTCTTACTGGCTCAGAAACGCGCGAGAGCTCGTACGGGTAGCATGAAAAGTCTCACGTCGTTATTTCCTAAACTGCTAAATAAAATCAAATTATTGTCAATTGAATTCTAATTATTTCTGGACCTGCACAACTATAAAACTTTCAAAATTGAGATAACATTGGGTCCTTCGTCTCGGATTAAGTGCGGTTGTTACGAATTATAAGAGTGAAAATGGAAAAATTAGAATTTTCCGTTGGAAACCGACGCCATAATGACTTATTATCTTCAAAGTGAGCAATAAGTGTCCTAGAACAGTGAAAGTGATCGCGAGCACCTCAAAACATAGCCAATCAACTCTTAAAGTCTGTGAGCAGTTACATTCTAGTAACAACAATAATTGATGCTGGAGCATAAATTCACATAAAATTCAAAAATCAACAAGTGTGTGTAAAAGTTATTTCTGTGTGTAGTGACGTCAAAACCTGCGCACGCAGTACCTTACTGCTCACAAACGTGAATTTACTACATTAATTACAGAGCTCACACACACACTCAACTCTCCATATGATATCAGAATGGTCTTACATAGTACCACCTCTACTCACTTAACTGGTCTTATCGCTACTCGCCTAACTCACTGCTGCCTGGTCTTGACTCTCGCACACGCACATGCTATGCTTTGCAATTAAAATAAGCAAACAAATATACAAACATTCAAAGTCTATTCAGTAGACTTTCCCCAAATCTTAATCAACATGGAGAAGGAAATTGCCGGAGTAAGAGCTCAAATTGAAAGCTTGTCGAGGATCCTACCAAGCTTTCTGAAGATCCCTCCTGAAAGCGTCACACTAGCTGTTGCAGAAGGGCGCTATTTAATGTTATTGGATGTATGGAAGCTTCTACAGGAAAACAACTTACAGGTAGCGGAATTAGCTGATACAGAAAAGGTCGACAAGAAAAAGGTAAATTATTTTGCGGATAATGAATTTGTCAAAGCTGAAGAAACATTCCTACTAGCCTTTGACACATTTCATGATATTTTGTCAGGTTTAAGAACCTCAAGCTCAGTTCTAGATTCTACTTCGTCGAGAGGTAATAGTTTTAATGTGTCACAATTAATAAAAAGATCACCTAAACTCCCGACAATAGAATTGCCTAAATTTTCAGGTAATTATATTGACTGGCAAAATTTTAGAGATTTATTCGAAGCAATTGTAGATAAACATACTGATTTGTCAAAAACAGAAAAGTTGCATCATTTAAAAGCAAATTCACTCGGTGAAGCTTATCAGTTGATTCGTCACTTTGCAATTACTGATTCAGACTATGATAGTGCTTGGAACATTTCAAAAAGGAGATATGAAAATAAGCGTGCTATTGTTACCTCGTATCTGCACTCCTTTCTGTCCCTCCCTGCCATCAATAATGAGTCTGTTAAAGAATTAAAAGTCCTACGTGACACATTGAATGAAGCATTACAAGCACTAAAAAATTTGGAAAGACCAGTAGAACATTGGGATGATCTAATTGTTTATATAGCTGTAAATAAACTAAATAAAAATTCGTTATGTGAATGGGAGAGACATTTAGGAGATACAAGCGACTATCCTCAGTACTCTGATTTGGACACTTTTCTTTCTATGCGAATAAGAACTTCAGAATCCTTTCAAATGACTCGAGAATTACAAGTTAATAAAGCAAATAATTCTAACAATAAATCACGCCAATCCTCCAGTCAGATAAATAATAGCACTTCTTAATCTGTTATCTGTTATCTGTGTAAAGCGAATCATAACTTGTATCAGTGCAGTCAATTTAAGTCGCAAAGTATTGAAAGACGAAGGGAAATTGCTCGCAAACACAAATATTGCTTTAATTGTTTAAGAAGTGGACATATGCCACGTAACTGTGGAAGTAAAAGTATTTGCTTCCATTGTAAGAAAAAACACCATTCTCTACTTCATTCCGAGCAATCTCCTTTCAACGCTTCTGACACTGTTTAATCAGAAGAAAATAGTGCCAAGTCATCCATTAATTCAGTACATGCGACAGCAAATCAGAATCCGAGTTCTACAATGAACCCTTCTTCTAGTATTGTTTTTAATAATAGTACTGTTTCACATGCAACTGTTCCAATTTTACCTGTTATTAAAACTGTTATTTTAGCTACAGCTCAAATTAATGTACAAGCACCTAATGGTCGAAACTTACGTATTCGAGGGCTTTTAGATGAAGGATCTTAATCCACTGTAGTGAGTGAATGGATTGTGCAAATGTTAAATTTGAGCAGGCAGCCCGCTATGACTAAATTATGTGGTCCTTTTGGTATCTCATTAGGAACAGCCAAATCACAAGTTGATTTAATTATCACTCCAATTAAAGACAGTAATATGGTCATCCCTATAACCACGTTAGTCAAAACTCGCGTTAGCAATTATCTAATGCCTAAGAATGGATACTCCATAGATTGGGAACACTTAGAGGGGTTATCTTGGGCTGATCCTGAACCTTTCAGTAATCAAGAAATAGGAATTATTATAGGAGCCGATTATTATGGTTCTATTTTGCTCCCTGACATTAGGAAAGGTCCTTTGGACGCTCCCGTACCGTAATCCACTATTTTCGGTTGGATTCTTTCAGGTCAAGCAGGACAATCGGTTTCCTCTCACAGCACCTCTATTGTGCAACATTGTATTAATATTTCAGAATTGCAAACAGATCTCAGAAAATTCTGGGAATTGGAAGAAATTCCAAAAAGGTCTCTTCTCACCGAAGAGGAGCAATTATGCAAAGATTATTTCCGCGCAACACATTCTGGAGATAAGGAAGGTCGGTATATAGTACGACTCCCCTTTAAACCAAATGGTCCCAAACAATTAGGTGGATCCTTAAATATTGCAACTTCTATGTGGCTTCGCAATGAGCGTCGTTTATTAAAAGATAAGCAATTACACTCCAGCTTTTCGGAGTTCCTGAAAGAATATGTGCACTTGAATCACATGAGAGAAATTCCTTGCGATTTAAAAAATAAATCGGAAGCCTCATCTGCTGTTTATTTACCTCATCACCCAGTAATTCGAGAAAGTAGTTCCACAACGCGCGTACGAGTAGTTTTCAATGCGTCGAGTTGCACCTCAACTGGTTGCTCCTTAAATGAGCAACTCTCAGTAGGGCCTAAATTACAAGCTGACCTAACCGGTATTATTTTGCGCTGGAGATTATATCCATACGTAGTAACTACCGATATAGTTAAAATGTTTCGGCAAATTTTAGTGGACCCTCGCGATGTTGACTTTCAAACAATCATTTTCAGACCCTTTAGAACCTCTTCGTCATTTTCAACTTTTGAGCGTCACATACGGTACTGCATCGGCTTCCTATTTGGCGAATCGGGTGCTTAAACAATTAGCAGAGGATGATGGCTCTAAATATCCAGAAGCAAAGTAAATATTGCTTCTTGATTTTTATGTCGATCATGGCTTATTTGGAGCGAATGATATTAATACCGCTCTTCGACTTCAATCGAATCTAACGAATTTATTAAAGGGTGGCGGCTTCCCGCTAAGTAAATGGTCTTCCAACCAGCCAGCGTTGATCCCGGATAACCAGAAGTTAAACGAACAAAAGGATATAAACATTGCCAGTGACAATGAAAACCGCGCTGTTTTGGGCTTACTCTGGAATGCAGAAACTGATTCTTTCAGATTTCAATTGTCAATAGAGTTTCATCCAAAGCCTACGAAAAGAGTTGTCCTATCATTAATAGCACGTTTATGAACTTGAAAAATTTTTAAATTCCGCGATGGATAGGATCTATATTGATTGATTCGAATTGCAAGTTGCACGCATTCTCTGATGCATCAAAGGGAGCTTACGCCGCGGTAGTATACCTGCGAGTTATTAATGAAAATCAAACTGCGGAAGTTTCTTTAATCGCTTCTAAAACTAAGGTCGCTCCGGTCGTAACAGTGTGCATACCGCGTTTGGAATTATGCGGAGCCGTTCTTGCCTCAAAGTTGGTCTCTAAAATTAAGGAAGATATGAATTTGTCTTCGGCTCCAGTCTATTGTTGGACGGATGCCTCTAACGTCATTGCTTGGTTGAGCAAGCACCCTTCTACGTGGCCCACATTTGTCGCGAATATAGTCGCCGAGATTCACACACTATTGCCAAACGCTCATTGGCGATATGTCTCTACAAAATGTAACCCGGCTGACTTGGGCTCTAGAGGATGCACTCCCTCTCAATTGATCAATAATGATCTTTGGTGGAGAGGACCCACGTGGCTTAAGAAACCATCAGTCTCTTGGCCACCACACGCTGCTCCTCCGCTTTCAAAGTTAGATCTTGAGACTCGAACGATAGTTCACAAGGTTACCGTTGAACCTGTCGACAGTCTTCTTACTCGTATGTCAAATGCGGCATCTACATGTCCTAAACTTTTAAAATGTACTGCCTACCTGCTTTGCTTCATGGATTACTTGAAAAAGGATCCAAAGAAAACTATAGGTTTAGATGCAGCTATGTTATAAAGAGCTAGGCTCTTGTGGCTAAAGTACTTGCAAGGGCAATACTTTGGTAATGAAATTAGAATGTTGAAAATGAAAGGCCAAGTTAGTCCTTCAAGCCCTTTAAAAAATGTAAGCCCGTTTTTAGATGAAAAAGAATTGATACGAGTGGGAGGCAGATTAGAAAACGCTCCAATTCAATGGGACGCTAAACACCCTATAATTCTACCGAAAGATCGAGTGACTGAGCTTATTGCTGAGCAAGCTCACTTCCGAACAATGCATGGAGTCAATTACCGGCCGCGAGAGTCTCAAAATCAAGACCGTTTCTTCATTGAGGCTTAGATTACGCTGGACCTATTTTAGTTCGAATGGGAATGGGGAGAGGATACAAATCTCGAAAGGCGTACATAGCTTTATTTATATGCTTAACAACTCGAGCTATTCACCTCGAATTAGTATCGGATGTTACCACTCCTATGTTTCTTTTGGCATTTCTTTCTTGTGACAATGGAACTAACTTTGTCGGCGCTCATAATGAGTTGAAACGTCATTTCAAAATGCTTTCCACTGACGAAGAAATCGGGTATGAGTTAGCTAAGCATGGCATCAACTGGCACTTTATTCCTCCTGGTGCTCCACACTTTGGTGGTCTTTGGGAGGCAGGTGTCAAGAGTGCTAAGCGCCACTCACGCCAAGAACTAAAAAATTACACTCTCACCTTTGAAGAGCTCAGTACAGTCTTATGCAGGATCGAGGCTTGCTTAAATTCAAGACCAATTTTTGCTAAGAATGATAATTCCGAAGACTGGTCCTACTTGAGTCCCGGCCATTTTTTAATAGGAGCCCCTCTTTTAGCGTTGGCAGAACCTTCAACTCTGGATCTGAAGGAAAGTTACTTAAAAAGATGGCAATTATTAGAGAGAATTACAGAAGAATTCTGGAAAAGGTGGTCTATGGAATATCTATTGGAACTTCAAAATCGTTATAAGTGGATGAATCCAAGCGAAAACATAAAAGTCGGAGATTTGGTGCTTATTCAAAAGGCAAAAACAGCTCCAACTGCTTGGCACTTAGGGAGGATCATTAGCTGTCACCCCGGTAGGGATAAAAGGGTCCGTAGTGTAACGTTAAAAACTGCTTATGGAATTTACGATCGCCCTATAACGCAACTTTGTGTACTGCCAGTTAATTAAGAGAAAATTTGGCTTTCACAGATTTGAACTAAATTTAGTCATTGTGGGCGGCGATCTGAATAGTTTTAGTATTTAAATAATGGATGTATACTTTTTCGGCGAATGATATTACAGATTTAAGCGAGAAAATTTGGAAGAAAATGTGGCATAATGAGATCAAAATTATTAATGAATTTAACCGACTTTATTACTATTGCGAGCATTTGAATTATGTACCAGATTTGTAAACTTATTTTTTTCCTACAACGGCTCAAAGTGGGCGGGACGTTGGCGCATATTGTTAAGCGCCTAAAATCAAATAAGTACGCTCTAATCACCTCTCCCTTAATATGAAGAGAGGAAGGGGGCTCAGAAACGCGCGAGAGCTTGTACCGGTAGCATGAAAAGTCACACGTCGGTATTTCCTAAATTGCTAAATAAAATCAAATTATTGTCAATTGGATCCTTATTATTTCTAAATATTTAATTTTAGTTGTATATTCATTGTTTGAATAATTGATAATTGTTTGAATGCACTTTTTGGCAGGGTGAAGAAACTTTTTTTTTCTATTTTTTTTCAATTTATTCCATTATTTTATCCTGATTCATAGACTTTTTAACATACTGCTAATTGTTGAAGTAATTTCTAATAGTTTACCAGAATTATTTCCTATTGATGCTTCTATATTTCTGCTCACTTTTTGCGTGTTTTTTGCCTCGCGACTTTTTCTGTCTTGCCACTTACTTAAAGCAACAAATCGTTGTGTACAATTTAAAATTTAATAATTGTTAACGATTAGTTTCAAGATCTTACTTTGAGAATTCTTCACTTCTTAATCTAAGTATGGAATTGCTTTATTTTTAACTCTTTGTATATCACATTTTTAGTAAAAAATATTATTAGTATACTTTTCAAGTACGTGGTTGCGAGTCGGGAATCTCCCGAAAATCCAACACTCAACTCAAAGGCGGATCCAGAAAATTTTTGGAACGAGGCGATTGCGAATGTTCGAAAGAAATGGATGACCGAATGAATGGACCAGTAATCAACGAAATTTAATAATTTCGAAATGAAATCCTCACTTTTTGAATGAAATTTTCAAATAGAATATAATAAGGTGATTAAATCGTTCTGGACATGATTTCACATTTTTCCTCATAATTCGAGAAGCAGTGAATCTTTTATTACTCTTTTGGTTTTATATTAAAGATAAGATTTCAGACTTTAATTTAGCGAAGTTCTATTTTTTTCCGTTGACTCCCCTAAATCGTCCAGAATGCGGTATTTTAGAATAAAAAATTGATCACAAACGAAAAATAGGTTGGTCTTTCTCAAATGCTATCTGAGCTTCTACACGGAAAGAAATTGTAGACAGTTGCTGCGTTCGCAGTGGTAGGACAGCGCAACCACGATGTCAAAGCGACGGCCACGCCAACTTTGGGAACGTGTCGGCCTCATAAACTTAGTACAACGTTGCTCTCTTCTATCAGGGCACACTGTAGGCACAATGTTACTAAAGTAGCCGATCGGCGCCGATCTTAATTTTTCATCATAATTAACTTCTAAATTTAAATTATTTAAATTATTTACTGTACGTTTCTATTTCATTACGTAAACTAAAGTCGTCAAATGAAGACACGAATGAGCCTAAAACTATACGGAACATCACTTTAATTCTTGAGGTTATGTTTTTTGTACATTTCTGTTGTTAAATAATGATACTTTCATCCAATTTTTTCAAAGCGAAGTCAAGTTAATCATTGTACGCTTTCCCCAATCAGAGTACTTAAAATATAATTTATTGTAGCAAGAGAAGAAAAATGCAATCCATCGACAAATTAATCAATCGAACCAAACATAACCGTTTTAGAATATGTGAAGTCATTCTCCTAATGAAACATAATTTAAAATCCATCTAAGCATCAATATACATATACGAATCTATTATATCCGAACAAAATAATCTATAACATGCATGTTGTAGGTTATGTCCATTATACTTACGCCTAAAGATTTCGTGAAGGCTACGAAAATACTGATATTTTTTGAAAAACTGCTCCATTGATATTCCTTTGTGTGGACTTTACCACATGACAGTTATTTAAACAACTCTGAAACTTAAAAATAAAAGCGAGAGACGCGCGAAACCACCCGTCCGTCTTTCAAAACGATGCGAAAGCGCGACTATTATACCACGTTTGAGGTATGTTGCTGTTTCGAAAATCTGATGCAACATACGCGCCACACAGGGAACGTAACGTTCCCTGACTGAGAGAGCAGTGGTCGTAAACAGAGGACGCATTGTAGCCCTACAGTTTAACGCAGCAGAGGTACGTGTGAGTGCCGCTGCTGTACAAAATTTCTTTCCGTGTTTTTATCATTGTGAAGTTTTTCGTAACTAAACGCTCCTACCCGTGTGGAAAAATTACGTGGCAGTCTTGAATCATGTTAAAGCCAGTGCAGTTTTTCTCAAGCCTGTCTATTTACGCAATACTAGCCTGGCGCTACACTGGTGCTGTCCAGTTCTGCTACGTGTTTGATCCAAACCTTTCTAGTCTAGTCTAGTCCCAGTCTTGGCGCTATCTAGGAGTCCGTTACGAATTTGAATATATAAAGATTATCCAGATTTTAGCTAGTTTCTAGACAGAATCACCGTTTGGACTTAAACAAAAATAACAGGGGTGAATTCAGGAAATGATCATTTTTGAATACAAGATTTAGGAAATTACAATACACGATTGCACAAAGCATCAAGCAATAATTAAATGTACACTATTACATATTTAACATAGTAAACAATAATGGTTGAAGGTATTCGAAATCTTAATACAAGAACTGTGTTCTTCACTCTAAAAACATACTATTAACTGTCAAAAGATTCCTTTCACTATTGAAGGATTTTCTATTCAAAATTGGCATGAGAGGAAATCCTTTCATAGTCAAAGGATTGTCGTTTCAAATGCTATCCTTCAACTGCGAAAGGATTTCCTTTGATCTTGAAGTGAAATCTATTGTCGAACAAGAGAAAGAATAATTTGAACGTTAAAAGAAAACTTATTGCATGATATTACGTGCAAGAAATGTACAAAAGCCGAACTTTGGTGAATGTAAATATAAAATCAATGTAAATATAAAATCGGTATGAAATCGACGCTTTAAAAAATCATGTCACAAAGAACGTCTTACGAACTTTTGATTGACAAAAGCATTAAAAAAAATCTGCCCGCTTCGCGGGCACATTCTCATCGCGCGCTTTGCGCGCGGCTCGCTTCGCTCGCTAGTTTGAGCGCGCCTAGGGCGCGCACCTGTTGTATCTCGCGCTTCGCGCTCGATGATATATTCACCTCGCGCTACGCGCTCGGACACATTTGCCTGACGCTTTAAGCTCGGTTCATCTTGGTTTTCGCACTTCATGTGCTTACTATTGCGCGCTTGGCGGGCTAATGCTCTCTTAGTTAGCTTCATCGTTATGACCTGCGTTTGGTTTAATTATGTTAACTTTACATAGAAAGAGGAACTAATTTACTTAAGGTTCTATCGACCTTAAGGAATACATTCTCATCAAGACACTCGCGCTTCGCGCTCGATATTTCGTTTACAAATCATGTAAGTCTTGCGCCACGCTCGTTTCTGTTCATCGTTTAATGTAAACTCAAAAGTTTGATCGCGATCACGGCGCGCCATTTGGTTGTCGCGGTTCGCAATGACAATATTTTATGTTCAATGTTCTTCAAATAAAAATTATTAAATTTGTATTTGCTTTAAAATGAAGAAGGAACTTCCTTCACTTCGGCGTACATTTTCGTATCTGTCTAATAAAAAATAAATCATACAATCAGAAAGATTTCTTCCAACTATCTGAAAAGGGGCCAAAAAAAGTATCTAAGTTGTTTTTGGAACATATATATGATACATTTTTGAATGATTATTGAAAAATGGACATTTGACACAAATGGGGGGAGGGGTCAAATTTTACACAAATCTAATACCTTCTCTGGATGAGAATGTAAAAATAGAATAAATTGTTCGAATTTTCAAGTACCATGAACATTAATTATTATTATACCATTAGGCCATTTCCCTTTCGGGGTAGGCGTGAATCGCACGGTTGGAAAATAGTAATGTGGGGAAGGAGATATACATGTTTTAGATGGATCTAGAATTTGCGTGTTATTTATTTAAATAACACGTTCGTCCCGCAACATTGCTCCGACCCAGGTGGCTGATCAATCTCTCTAGTGACCACCCCAAGTGAAGAGCCTCAAAAAATTATTGTGTGTGCGGTCCCTCACTTGGGCCTATAAGTGTCTAAGGTCTTTCGTTTCAAGCGTCATACACTCTACTCACATTCTTTTTATAAACTATTTGTCGCCACACTTTTCTGTCCTGGCATACTTCTATACCTTCCTTCACGTCCATGCATTTTTTCATGCGAGCTCTCGTGTTTCTATGGCTTCTTATGTATCTTCGAATATCCCGGTTTCTGTAAACTTTTTATCTTGTTTCGCGTTTGTTTCGTTTGTTTGGTTCTATTTCTTCTCCATCCCCGCCCTAAGCTCATTTTGGAGACTAGAAGGTGATGGTCAGTATTACATTCAGAGCCCCTCATGACTCTTGTATCTTTAACGAGTTCTCTTGTCTTGTATCCACAATAACGGTGTCAATTATAATGTAGCTATTTTCTTTACGCCAGGTGTAAATGTGGATCATTCTACGTATAAACCAAGTATTTGTAATAAATACGTCCTTTTCTAAGCATAAGCTAACTAACTTTTCCCTGTTATAGCTTTTTCTTGTTGGATCCCCAGAATTTTTTAGCACCCTTTTTATA
>CAKNXH010056771.1:0-52955 GCA_932178445.1 Andricus quercusramuli
GGAATTTGCTATGTGCACCCGATATATTCGTAATCAGGAGAACATTCCGCACAAGAATCAATCATCAAATCTTACGGACCTAAAATGGATGCTCAAGTGCCCTTGGATCCCAGACTAATATGAATGCTATCGACATTTTAGAAGATGACGTAATGAGTGAAGCTGACTTAGAAACATTCATGCATAACGTCATGACAGTTGAAACCAAGCGCAACTGTGAGCAGAGCGATACTGATGATCGTTATAAGCGGCTTGCTCGCAATGGAAAGGCGGAGACACCTTCAGCGATTACCACTGAGCTTTAAGCAGTTTTTCCATCTCTTCACCCTTTACCTTCATTACTTCATTTTTCATTTATAAATAGAAAAGGATTACAAATCAGTATTTTCAATTGAGTATTTTCAGGCTTCCGTTTCCGGTACTGAATGGTAAAGGACGTTTGGTTGTTCTGTGCTATATTTTTTTGTTTTGGCGACGAGCGTGGTGGTGTGATTGAGGCGAAAGGTCGTAAGGGAGGGCAGTGAAGTGAAGGGGTTAGTGGAAGTGTGGGGAGGCTATTTTGTAAGGTTGAAAGGGTTAGGAGGAAAGTTGAAAGTGATAATTTGAAGGCTTGTTGTCGAGGACGGAAAAGTGAGAGAGAAGATAGATGACAGCAGATCGATAAAATAGGCCAGCATGTTTGTTGCGAGGAGTCCAGTGGGGCCCGGCAGAGGGCAGCAACAGGTAGAAAACAACCTCGGTGGTGACGATCTTACCGTGACCCGCGCAGCCGGGGGGGGGGGGGGTACGGGTGATGCCGGAGATAACGATGATGGAGAGTATGCTACGCCAGGAGATTTCAGGTGGGGAGAGAAGGAAGGGGGACTAGCTGACAGGAGGACTTGAGCAAAGATATTATAAACGTAGATGCGGTACGGGGTGTTAGAGTGGGGGAACCATATATATAGGACATCACATTTTCTGCCATATCGAGGTGCTGCCCTCACCGTACTACCAAGTTGAGCGCTTGTTTTCTCGTTCATAGTAAAATATGCTGGTAAAGCAGTTGAAAGCTTTTTTAAGGTTAGAAAAGTTTGACATGTATCTCTTTCTCTTCATAAACACCGCACTTCGGAATATAATAATAAATAGCGCAATGTCTAGGTACACCGAAAATGGATAATTATTTGGAAAAAAGAATTGAAAATTAATAATGACAGAAGCACTGACATGATGGCAATAAATAAACTGAATTGTGAGAGTAATACTCTCAAAAAGATAATCATGTTTATATATTTGTATTATCTAATACGTTCATGTTTTTCTATATGTATATGATTTTTTAAATTATAATTTTTTGTACTTTGAAGTTTAAGTTTTATTACTACACTGAACACTGAATTGAAATAATCAAATATTTGTACCAAAGAAAAAACTTTTTTAATGTTTAATGTGTTTAAAAATTATTGTTTACATTTAAAAGAACAATCATTGAAAATAATTTATTTCTAGCTAAAAAATTTTGGATTGAAAATATACATAGTATATATATTTTTTAATTACAAAAGAAGTTCTCCAAAAAGTGTTGATCTTAAAAAAATTAAAAAGAAACTTCAAGATAAATCAGTGCTGATTTGAATCCTGCAATGTTTGTTTGCAAAATTTTATTAGGTTCAAAGAAAATTTAGGGAGAAATTTTTGTCCCGTTTGAGTCGCACGTATTTTTGCATGGATTTGTTTATACAATTTTCGTAGAATTATTTTTGTTTCAAATTCATACATTAATTTTAAAAAAAAACTTTAAATATTAAACAAAAACTTTTTTGATGAAAATATTTTATTATCGTATTTTTCATAAATAAACAATATTTATTAATAAACGATTTTTTAATTATTTAAATTCTGGAATTTTATAATTATAGAATATTATGGAATATATGGAATATATGGAAATTGCTGTAATTATAATTTAGACTCCTGGATCTTGTAAATTTTTTCTTACAGTTCACGCTTTTTGTTATAAGCTATAGGTTAGGTCAAAAATAACAAATTCTGAGATTCAAAATTGCTACAACGCGAAAAAGTCAAAAGTTTAAATTTGAACGTTGAAATGTGAAAATACTTTCTTACTTGAGTCGCTTCTTTTGAAAGCCGATCCTTTGCTTTCAGTTTTCTTTTCGAAATATATCTTGAATTTAACGCATTTTGAATTCATTGTTTTCAAATGCAATTTAGATTAAAGTATGTACACAAGTGTTTGTTATTAAAAATATAAATTAATCAAAGTATTTTACTTATTTTTCACAATTGTAATTTATAACCTTTAAAACTGAATAATTGCAGGTTAAAAATTAAAAAGTAGACTAATTTCAAACTTATAGCGTTTATATTATATATTTTGAACCATTTAGACCTCTGACCGTTTTTTAAGCTTTTGAAAATATTTTTGAAAACTTTTTTTTAACACTTTTTGGTATATAAGAAATAACATTCTTCCATCTAATAACTGTTTTAGAGTAGAAAGAAGTAAAAAGAAGCAAAATTATATAATCGGACTTTTTTATTTTGGATGTAATTTCTTAATAAAAAGGAGTTCTATTTACTCTACAAAATAGCTACAAAAATCAGCTTTTCACTGAAAAAATTGCTAAATATGTTTGTTTCGTATAAGGTCAAAAAATAAAAAATGTATGCACTTGGAATATCAAAAAGAAAGGTGTTTTTTATGCTATGATGTTCTTCAAAAGGCTACTCGCAATTTCAAAAATATTTAAAGCCTTGATAGGTGTGACATTGTAAATTTATAGTATTCAGTATATTGAATAATTAGAAATTTAAAGTTATTTAAATATACAAGAATTTTTGAATCGAAAGTTTTCGATAATTTTAGATTGAAACATTTCAATTGATTTAGTTACGAATTAAAATTTTTTAAAGTTCCAGGATTAGAAATGAACGTCTTTTAATACTTGAATCATTATTTTAGAACGACTAAAACCGTAGATAGTAGGACTATTGAAAATTAGGAGTGCTCGAAAGAACTGAACAACTGTTTGTTTCAAAAGCTCTTAAAAAAGGTGCTTTTTCAAGTTTGATTTATTTTCTAATAATTTGGCTCCCCCACAAATTATTTTTGTTGTGAGAAAATAAAAAGGGATTTTTGATCAAATTAAAATATATATATTTAATGTTCGCTCAAGGTGATTTTCAGTACAAATTATTAATTTTTAAAGAATATTTGTCAAACTATAGAACGGATTTCTTGCCTGAAGATACAAACCTTAATTGTACTATAGTAAAAACAACTGGAAAAATTAGATTCAAGCCAAATTTTGTAAAGAAAATTAACCTTAGTATAGACCTATAAATATTCATTTTATTTCTCGAAAGATTAAAAAAAAACTCTTCGAAACGCTTTTATTACAACAATTTTATTAAAGAAAAATATTGTTTGTAAAAATAGTATATTTTTTACATATATTTTTTAAAATAAAAAATTACCAACGAGATTTATAGAAAACCTTTTGAGGAATGGAATCATTTTCCTGGAAGTTTGAACCGAAAAATTAATATTAAAAAAAATGAAAGCCATGCTAAATTGAGCTAGACTAGCGACTTTCAAAAACTGAACTGTAGTTCTAGTATTAAAAATTGAACAGTAATTGATTTTACAAGACGATTCTGGATCTGTTCAAAATTGTGCACATAATTTACATATCTTCAAGTTAAAATGTGGACTAATTTAATTCGCGAGCCTTAGTAGTTACACAAATGTAAAAATCCACTGAGTCTTCATAAACAATGTTAAATTTGAAAATCACTTAAAATTAATAGATTTATAAATAAAACTTTTTTGAATAGAGACACTAAACAAAGGATTCTTTCCAATCTGCAGGGTTTTGTTTATGAATATTTTCTGTTTTCTTTTAATTGAGTCTAAATAATTTTACCTCAATTTCTTGAAAGAAATCTTTTTATTTAAAAAATTTTTTGTGAGAAGAATGCACTAAATATAACAATTTTAGAAATATATAACAAATTTTGGATTATTTCTTTTTCCTTTTTGTGAAAATGTAATAATCTAAATACATTGGTTTGAATCATCAAAAAATAAACGCCTTCATTCAATTTCAAAATCTTATTCAAATATTGTTTCAGTATAAAGTATTCCATTTTTAACTCATTCAATTTGGAATTTTCAAATTTAAAAAAAAATAGAACAATTTTCAATATTAAAACATTGGAAACTGAATTGTCACAATTTCAGAATGGTAAATTTAAACTTTGAAAGTTACGATTATAATTTTTCTAATTTTTAAGCTTGAAATTTAAAGGTGAAAGTGTTGAATTTTGATTCGTAAATAACAGTTGAACAACGATTAATAATTTATAAAAAATGCGAATAAGTTGGAGGTTTTTAAATGTTTCGAAAAAAAATTAGGAGCTTCTCAAGAATGTTGAAAGATTTCCAAACAAAGTTTGTTTTAATATTTCTGGGAATATTTTTAATGATTTTTTATTTCGAAAAAGTAAGTTTAAAGATATTTCAAAACATTTAAAAAGATTTACAAAATTGAAAAAAAATCTGGAAATTTTTGAGGCAATTTGTTTTGCAGGATTTTACAAAAAGTTTAGGAAATATGGAAATCATTTTAAAATATATTTAAAAGTTCCGAAAAAATGTAAAAAATAATTTGAAAAGATTTTTAATAATATAAATAAGAATAAAAAAAATAAAAATAAAGTAAAAAAATAAATTTTAAATAATGAAAAATAATTTAAAAGAAAATGGATACTTTTGATGATTTCGAAATTAAATTTTGACTTTTAATTTTTAAAAATTACATAATTTTAAGAGAAGGTATAAAATATGGGACGACTAAAAAAATTCCGAAAAGGATGACTGAAAATTCCCGAAAAATGAAATCTCCGACACTATTAAATTGCCGAATGGGAAAATTTTCGAATAATAAAATTTCCGAAATTATAATATTGTCGAACAGTTTATAATATTACCGAAATGGAAAATTTCCGACAGAAAATATCCAAAGTAAAAAATTCCCGAATTAGAGGATCCCCGAATTAAATCATGAAGAACAATTTTTTTCTCAATAAATATTATTTACTTATTAAAAATACAATAATCAAATATTGTTATTAAAGAAAATGCATGAATTCACAAGAACAATAATTGTTTAAAAATTGTATCAAAAAATAATATAAAAAACACGTGCGCTTCGAAAGAAAAAAAAATTCTTCCTACATTATCTTCGAACCTAATAACATTTTTCAAACAAACTTTGCAGGATTCAATTCAGCACCGATTTATATAGGGACTTATTTAATTTATTATTTGTTTTTAAATTAAAAATTTGATTTTTGAGAACGTTTTTCATATTTTTTTAAATACTATGAACATTTTCAAACAAAATTTTTCATCCATTTTTTTAATCATTATTATTTTAAATTCAAACAAGAATTTTTTTAAATTTTAAACATCAAAAACGTTTTTTTGATCAAAGTATTTTATGATTGTATTTTCAATAAATAAATAATATATAATGAACAACAATTTTTTAAACTATTTAAATTCAGGAATTTTCCAGTTTGGATTTTTTATAATTCGGCAATTTTCTGCCAGGAATTTTATTATTCGTGAATTTTTTAATTCGGGAGTTTTATATTTCGGCACTTTTATTATTTCGGGAATTTTATTATTTGGGAATTTCGCAATTTGCGAATTTTACAGTGTCGGGAATTTTATTTTTTGGACTTTTCAATCCCTTCGGAAAATTCTCGATAATTCTAATATTACCAAATTTAAAAATTCCCGACAGAAAATTTCCGAATTATAAAAGATCCGAACTAGAAAATTAACCAATTTAAACAATAAACAAATGGTTTGTCAACAAATATTTTTAAAATAAAATAATAAAATATTTATATCAAAGAAAAAACTTTTTTAACGTTTAAACTTTAAAATTTCAAAAATTATTGTTTGAATTTAAAATAACAATAATTGAAAAAATATATTTCTTGATAAAGAATTTTGTTTGAAAATGTGCACTGTTTTTTTTTAATTACAAAAAACGTTATCAAAAATCAAATTATTAATTTATTTTTATACAATTATTTCGAACGATACAATTATTCGAACGATAATTTGAATAAAATTAAACATTTAACAAAATTTCTGTGATAAAAATATTTGATTATTGCATCTTAAATATAAAAGATTTATAAAATTGTGAAAATATCGTAGATTTTGAGGCAATTTTTTTGCAGAATCTTACACAAATCTTACGAAAAAATGAGAATAATTTTAAAACCTATTTGAAAGTTCTGAAAAAAGTTCAAAAATATAGTTTGAATAATATATATTATTTGTATTTTAAATTTTATACCATATAACGTACGTAAATATTTCGAGTAAGCTGTATCAATTATAATAGTTCACAGTTTTATTTTAAAATAGATTGTATGGATCATGATATTTTTTATGAATGTGCTATTGAAATTCTATTCAACTAATTAAATTTGTTTGCAAATGCGAAACCTAATCTGGCTTGGATGGAAATGCCGTCTTAACCTCTATTTTCAATTTGAATGGTTCTTATCCGAGCTAAAGTTATCGACGAGTGTGATGAGAGTTGCTTACAGCGCTCCAAGTGGCTCTTGGCGAACTATATCGATGGGTGCTATCGGGGAGTAGTGGTGGGTACAGGGGAACTGACAATTTTCGCCGGACGCGCCGTCTATATTTATCGCGGGTAACTAAGCCCGCACCGCATCTACGTTTATAATATCTTTGACTTGAGGTAGGCCAACGAATTGGGAACTGCTTAATAGATCCAGAGCCAGTTGCGGGAAAAGTTAAAAACAGGTTTTGGGAGGAAATGAGGAAAAGTTAGAGAGAAGTGTGGAGAACGGGATCTGGTGTGGCGGCAAGAAAAAGATAAAGTTTGGAAGCAGTTGGAGGATATTGAGAATGAAATCAAGATTGAGAGATTTGAAAAAAAATGAAAGTGGAAGAGAAGACAAAACGGAGTAGAAATATAGTGATTAGAGGAATGAAAGTGAATAGTTATTCAGGAAGAGAAGAAGTGGAAAACTTGATGGGTGAAATTGGGGTAAAAGTGCACGTGGAAGAGCTCAATGGAGTGGAAAGAAAGATTGAAGGTAAATCGCGTATGTATATAGTGAAAGTGAGAAATGAGGAAGAAAAAGTTGATATCTTGAGAAAGAAGAAAGCTCTGGAGGGAAGGGAAGAATGAATAGAGGAGGATATGACGTGGAATGGAAGAAGAAAGTGCATGCTGAAACAGAGAGCATGGAGTGAAAGAGTGGAAGGGAACACAGTATAGATAGGGAAAGACAGAATGTGGATAAATGGAAATGTGTGGATATGGGATGATGAGAAAGAAAAATTGAGTGAAATGTTTAGGGAAGGCCCATTGTGACGAGGGGAAGAAGTGGAGACTAAGGATATAAGGGAGGAGGTAAATGAAAGAATGGTAGAAGAGAATGGTTTGATTGAAGATGGGGGATGCGTGGATGAGATGTTGTCTCACATGAGAGTACAGGAAGAGAAGATAGTGGAAGAAATTAGGCCAAGTGAGGAAGAAAGAACGGAGAAGAGAGGATGGTGGGACGAAGAATGTGTAGAGAGTACAGAGCGCATAAAGATATCGTTAAAGAATTGGAGAAGAGGAGAGATAGACAAAAAGGAGTATAATAAAAGGAAAAGGGAATACGAGAAATTACAGGATGTAAAACGACAGGTGGAGAAGGTGAGGTAAATGGAGGAGGTAGAAACAGAAATAAAGGGAGAAAGATAATGGGCGGTGATCAATAGAGAAAGGAGTGAATGGAAGGGAATCAATGAAGAGATAAGTGTGGATGAATGGACGGTATATTTCAAGAAATTGTTAGAAGGGGTGAATAGCAAGGTGAGAGGAGATGGTAGAAAGATCGAGGAGGGAGGAATAGAAGGTGGGAATAAGATGACCAGAGAGGAGGTGAATCAAGCAATTGAGAAGTTAAAAAGAAATAAGGCGACAGGAGAGGATATGATAGAGAATGAAGCGTTGAAATTTGGCGGAAGAAGGGTTAGAGAAGAGATTTGGGAAGTATATAATAGAGTATGGAGAGGGGGAAGGATGGCCAAAGGAGTGACGAACAGGTTTGGTAGTTCCTTTATTGAAGAAAGGAGGGGGGCAAAATGTGGAAGATTATAGAGGAATCACTTTCATGTCAGTAACGTATAAGATTTACGCGGAGGTGCTCAGGATGAGATTAGAAGAATAGGTAGATGAGAAAGGAAGTATTCCACACAATGAAACAGGATTCAGGAAGGGGATGGGGACATTGGATAACATTTTCGTACTAAATTATTTAGTCAACGGGAACCTGGGACAGAAAAAAGTAAAACTGGTCGCACTCTTTGTAGATTTTAAGGCAGTTTTCGACTCGGTGAATAGAAAAGTTTTGTGGAAGGAAATGAAAGAAAGGGAGGTGATCGAAGAGCTGATTGAGAGGATAAAAAAGGTCTTAACGGAGACAAAGACAAGGGTGAGGATTAGGAAACAGAAAGGAGAGGAATTCTGGACAGGGAGCGGTCTTAGGCAATGCTACCTGCTAAGCCCGTTGTTGTTCAGCATATTGTTAGCAGACCTAGAAGATAAAATGGAAAATAAAGGTAAAGGGGTACAATTCTAGGAAATAGGAGAAAATACTCGTTAGCGTACGCGGACGATGTGGTGCTTCCGGCAGAGAATGAAAGTGGAATGAAATTGCTAATGAAAGGATTCAAAGAGTATGTGAGAGATAAAGACATGACAATTAATGTTACGAAGACAAATATAGTATGTTTCAGGAAGAAAAAGAATGATGTAAAGTATGGATAGAAGATAAATGGGGAAAGGGTGGAAGTGGTAGAGGCATTTTGTTATTTAGGATTCTGGTTTGAAGCGGGACGTGGAAACGATCTGCAAGTGAAAAAAAGGATGGAAAGTGTGAGTAAGGTTGATGGGTCAAGTTTGGGGGATTGGAAAAAGAAGATTCAAAGAGGACTGGAAGATGAGAGTATGGCTGTTTGATTCACCGGTATGGTCTGTGATGTGTTATGGAGTGGAGATTTGGGGATGGAAGGAGTGTAAAGAAGTAGAAAATATGCAAGAGAGATTTCTGAGATGCGTTATGGGAGTGAGCTGGAACTGCCCAGGTTACATGTTGAGAGAAGAAATAGGGAGAGAGAAATTGGTGATAAGGCAGAGGAAGAGGGTATGGAATTTTGAAGAGAAACTTAAGAGTGGTAAGGATAGCAAAGTTGCACAAGCATGCTTGCAGGAAATATTAGATAGAGAGAGGAGAGGAAACACGGGACATTCAAGATAGGAGGAGAAGAGATGGAAAGTGAGAAGAGAATGGAGAATGTGTGGCGAGGGGAGGGAGTGACAGGCAGTAGAGGGGGAAATGAGTAAGAAGCAGGAAGAGAAGAGGTCGGAAAAGATTAATAAGTAAAAATATAATAAAAGGTATAGATCCATCAAGATGGAAGGGGTCTCAAAATATCTAGGGAAATTTAAAAACGAGTATAGGTGGTCCAGGATGATACGTCTCAGAATGGGAGGAGGTATGAATGATTGTAAATATTGGATGAGTGCTAAGAATGTGTAGGGTATGTGGGTATGAAAGAGAATCTTGGGAGCACGTGTTGGAGGGATGTACAGGGGAAGACATAGGGGGAAAGAGTGTGGTAGATAAAGATAGGTGGATTCTGAGCCATTGTGTTCATTTATGCATACGATATTTTTGTAATCAGCAAGCTTTGTTAAATGTTTCTCCAAGAGTAATTCGCGCATTCGAGCGATCTGTTTCAAAGTTACGACGGTGACGGCGCTGCCGTTTGAGCATTCATATCGTTGATGGCGATTGGTATCTCTGACTGCGATTTTGCCTGCGATATTCAAACGGTAAAAGAGTATTTTCACATTCTCATCGGAAAGAGAAGGTATTCGTTTTATGTGAAAATCAACTTTTGCGGATTTCATCAAATCTCGACGTTTTCGGAATCACTTATTGAGAAAAAATAGATTTTACTTCGGTATCTGACTGTTGTTGTCATCGTCTGTGAAAAATTGTACGATGGTATTGCCCTTCGGCACGCTGATTTAAGTCCTGAAAAGAAAGCACAAGTTAGTGAATCAGCCAATTTGGATACAAATTCCAGAAGTTAAAGCATTTTCAAAATTTTTGAGACCATTTTTAAGTCACACAATTTATCCAATTGGCCTTTTCCGATCAAAAGAAAATTATGAGAGTTCTAGCACTTGCAAAATTCAAAAAAAGAAATGAAATCGAAAATTTCAAGCTAAACAATGCACGATGTAGAAAAATCAAGAAAAAAAACGTTGACCCTCAAAAGCTCTTCATGATTGTCATAACAACTTTACGAATTTCCTTGAAAAATCGAAAATTCCAATTTTGACCCAAATAACGCGAGATACGAAAAAAATTCAGGATGTCAAAATTGTTGCTTTTGAGAAGACCTATAAGCTTTTCTGTAAACATTTCTGAGTAGGAAGCGTAGTTTATTCTTAACTATGAAAACAGTTATTGGAATACTTTTATTTTAATTTTTGAGTCAAACGACGCGGGATAAGAAAAAAAGTCAAAAGAGTAAAATTTGTGCTTTCAAAAAGTTAATCAAAATTGCTGTTAAACATTTCTTAATAGGACCAATCGTAAATCATCAAGATAATTTTTGAATCGTACCTTTAACTTTTTATTTGTATATATTATACGGTGAGCGCAGAAAATCGAGCACGAATATTATGATGAGAACGTATTCCTTAAGGCCGATAGAACTCAAGTAAATAAACCTTTTTTACTCAAAATCGAAAACATATTTAGTAATTTGTACCTGAAGAACCTATAACACCAAGCGCGACGACTGAATGGCGAGCGCTGGGCGCGCACAACTGGTGAACACATGCACGTACCAGAAATTAAATGAACAAAGATATTTACGAAGAAAAAGTGACAAGGTTAGAAATTACATTTCAATTAGACCAATTTTTTAATTTTATTCTTATAAGTACCTGATATTGATTGATAATATCTGAAATTACATTGATGATTGGATAAAAAATATTTTATTTAACTGGTAATAACGAGAAGGAACAAAAGTTTCGGTCGGGTACTTGATTTTTTCGAAGTGGAAATGGAAGACAAATTATGTTAGCTTTAACAAACGAATGAGTGCCAATGCTTCCTGCTGTAATTATTAGAAAAAAACGTAGATTCTAATAAATTTCAAGACTTATTTTGAACGTCATTTCTGACAGTTTATTATCACTTCTGCTTCCGCCTAGTATGCCCTGCACGGATAACAGGGTGGTCCTCAAGTCGTCATGTTTGGAAAGTACATGCGTGCTACTAAAAATTCGAATTTCCTGTCGGAAAAAAAACTGAACCCCTAAAAAATTGTAATCCAGCCAGATGAAATCTTGCACTGTCTCATCGAGATCAAAGGTTAAACTCTGAATATCTTTTTAGTTTTCGTGTTTAAAAAATGATTTAGGACACAATTATCCTAACTCTTTATGGTAGATTTAATAAAAATAAACTAAAAAAGAATAAATAATCGAATTAGGCTAATTTGCCCCAAAGATCTGTTTGTAAGTATGCAAATCAAGAAGAAAGCTAGAGTTTAATTTTAGACCTTTGACCTAGATCTGAGAGTGCACGATTTCGTCTGATTGGATTACACCTTTGTAGGGATTTTTGTTTTTTTCCTTCAAGAAATAAGAATTTTCAAAAGCACATTCCACTGTTGAAACTTGGCGATTTTGTAATTAACTTACATTGGCTAAGTAAATCATATTAGAACCATCACAATAAGAGTTTTTTCGTAGTAGGCACGAAAACAATGACAAAGGGAAGTATTTAAAAAATGACCTCAACTTTACTTATAAGTACACTTAGGTTGCGTCAGTCTGTAAAACCATACTAGTCAATCAATAGAAATCAGCAAAAATCAAAACGAAGACAAAAAATGTATTGACGAATAAATGAAGCATTTTACAAAAGTGAACCTTAACTTTAGTTATGTTATGGCGTTATGAGTTGACTTAGGTTGACTCAGTCGGTGAAATTACATTCGCAGTGATACAGAAATCAATTATGTTTACTGACCGTTAAAACTTTGAATAACTTAACTATTTGAATCGCTGGTTACATGTAGAGCATCACCTCCGCAGATTTTTTTCAAACTCACTGTTGTTTTTCAGAGGCATAGATACCTGGACGAAATGTGACATGACGAGCTATTCGAGTGAGACAGTCGTTAAAATCATACATATACCAAATGAACCATTTGACAAAATAAGAACTTTATCTTCAGTTATGTTACGTTATAAGTCAACTTTGATTGAATCAGTCGGTAAAATCACATTGGCAGTGATACAGAATTCAGTTCTGTTTACTCGCCGTTGAAAATTGGCATGATCTAATGATTTAAATCGCTGGTCACATGTAGGGCAACTCCTACGCAGATTTCACTTAACACTAGAAGTACCTGGATTCTCTGCCACCTTTTGTTACCACGAGGGGTCAACTGACCCATATTTGGGTCGGGTGTCAAATAATGATTTTAAACAGTTCCTACAGTCAAAAGTTAACGATAGAAGTATGCTATATTCACATTACCCAGCTGAAAATTCCTGTACAGGAACCTCGAATGATCCTATACATGTTACTGTACAGGAACCTGCACACGAACCTGCACAGGTAATCTTGACGGTTCCTGTGCAGGAATTTGACGAAGGAAACTGTACATGATCCTGCAAAGGAACCTGCACCGAAAAGGAACTTTTGAATGATCTTGTACAGGTGCCTGTACAGAAACGTGCATAGGATCCTTTATAGAAAGCCGTCAAAGGAACCTTTAGAAGGATCCTGTACAGAAACACGTATAGGGTCCTTTACAGCAAACCATTGCGAAAACTGATGTCGCTTACAGTTATAAACTTGCCTTCCTTTTATTCCCTTGAAGAACCAACTCACTATCGAGAGAGCCAAGCCACCAGCGAACCCTCGCGGATTAGTTCCAATGCAGGTTCATGTACAGGATCCGGAACATGTTCCTGTACATGAACCCACACCACAATTGACTCTGTGAAGGAGCCTTTACAGGACCATTCAAAGGTTAGCTTGTATACAGATTCCTTTGCAGGATCATGCAGAGTTTCCTTCGCCAAATTCCTGCACAGGAACCGTCAAGATTACCTGTATTTTTTTTATATTATTACCTGTTATTACCTATTATTTTATATTATATTTTATTATATTATTTTATATTATATTACCTATTATTACCTAGATTACCTGTGTGCAGTTTCGTGTACAGGAACATGTGCAAGATCCTCCGAGGTTCCTGTACAGAAATTTTCAGCTGGATATATCGTTAATATAAGTGGAGAAGAGTAGTGAGTCCTGAAAAAGTACAACAAAGAAGTTCCAAAGGTCCCCGCGGAACGTTCCGTGCTATAAGGGAACTTTTCAGATGTACCTTTTTATGTAAGATCTGCGAATTGACTAAAGAAGAGCTTAAGTCAGTGTAATTACTATCTAGCAATTGTTTTCAGTAGGTAAGAGTAAGAAAAAATATTGTTTATAATGGTTTAAACAAATTAATGGACAAAAGTCTTTTTTTGTGTTTCGCAATGATTAGTTCTTTGAAACTCACAGTTTTTATATAGAATATGAGACAAATGTATGCCTTATTATAATTATTTGAAAATATCTGCTGCTTGGCAGCATTATTTAAACAATTTTCATAAACAAATTCACAGTTTTCATATGTCACAATGAATAGGCTCCATTTTTTGCAGAATCGACCAAAAATGTCTTGCTAATGACTTCTTGCTGTCATTTTTTTAAATTACAATTGGTAATTATATTAACACTAGTTGTTAACAAATTCACATTTTCAACATTATTCCACGAAAAAGGGGCATTTTTTTTGCGGAACCTAAAATGTTCTGTAATGAAATACCAGCCAAAACGCGATAGGTGTCAATTGACCCCTGCCGGTAACAGACTATAAAAACTCAATTTTTTTTTTCAAATTGCGCATCCAATATTTCCAAAAAAATTGTCAAATACTCCTATTTATAAATAATTAAAAGTCACAAAACGCCATCTCTCTGCAAGCAACCGCTGTGGAGATTCACCACTTTAAAAATCGAAAGGGGTCAATTGACCCAGCCTGGTACTTCTATTGTTGATACACTATTCAATATTACAGACAAAATTATTGATAGAACATACAGTAAGACATATTTAATTCCATTGAAGAATCAAAAACTAAGAAAATATTTTTCATTTTTTGGTTTCTCATTGCGTATAAAAAGTTCATTTCTTGGTTTCTCTTTAGATGAAAAATTTTTTCGGAAAAATGAATGTTACGTTTCCTCCTTAATTACTTAATGTTCATTGATATTATTCGTTCATTATTACTAAAGAATGTTGTATTCTTCGTACTAGGACAAACATTGGGATTGAGTTTTAAGCAGCTTTTCCATCTCTGCACATTTACATTTATTACTGAATTTTTCATTTACATATAAAAAAGGATTACAAATCAGTATTTTCATGTAAGCAAGAAGAAGTAGGGTTGTGAGTCTATGAAACGTTTCATTGAAACGTTGAAAGTTTCACGAAACAATGAACCGTTCCATGGGATCAAAGTTTCTGAAACATTTGAAAGTTTCACAAGCACGTATGCGCTTGCGCACTCAAATCAGGTTGAGGTTAGTCATTTAACATAGTTAACGAAACCAAACGTTCAAACTCGATTTAAACTTTCTCAGGGATCGTTCACATATTACGTAACATTAAAAAGAGGGAGGGAATTCATGTTTCGTTACGGTTAGCTACGGGGGGGGGGGGGGGGTACCCGATTAAGTAACATTTTTAGTTGCATGTCGTGTTTAAAAAAAGCGATGTTACTAAATATCTCAAAAATACCGAACACATTGTGGTCGAAAACGAGAAAATTTAAATTGTAAATAATTTTTTTAGTATTGGGAAATAATTATGTTCTTAACATTTTGCTATCTCACTATAATTAGTAAGCTTATTTACATTTTCAAAGAGATAAAAAAATGAAATTAGGGGCAACAACTTTCTTCGAAGAATTCGAAAAAAAATTTAGAAGCTTTTTAATACTTTTGACAGATTTGAGGAGATTATTATGTTTTTTTAAGATATTAGGGAAAATTTGTAACGGTTCAGGTTTTCATTTTGAAATAATAGTTTTAGGTTTTGAAGATTTCAAAATGTGTGGAAACAGAATATGGAAGACTTCAGGACAATTTTTATTTTTCAGGATTTGAACAATTTTCAGGTAAACGGAATTTAGCAGGATGTCAAGAGAATGAAAAAAATTGTTATTAAGATTCATTTGAAAATTTCAAATGTTTTTTTCAATGCATTCCAAGATAAAATTGAAAAAGATTACAAAATATTTTAAATTATTTCACACAATTTTTAAAAAGAGTGTTAAAGATTTTAAAGCAAAATTTTGCAACTTTGCCATATTATATCATTTTAGAAAAAATCGGATATGAAGATATTTTTAAAATTTTGGAAGGTTTCAAGAAAATGAAAAAAAATTAGGTTTCTAAGAAAAATGATTCTTTATTCTTTAAAATTAATTCAAAGACAATATTTAAAAAGATTTCAAAACATTTCAAAATATTTCTAAAATTGTCAAAGAAGAATCTGAAAGATTTTAAGAAAACTTTTTTAATTTTGCAGAATTTAAAAGAAATTCAGAAATAATTTGAATATTTTGAAAAGATTAAAACAGAAAAGATTAAACAAAAAAAAAGTAGAGTGAGTTTAAGAAATATCTTGAAGATCTTAAGAGATTCAAAAAGAATTAGATAAGAAAGCATGCAAAGTATTTACCAACGTTTCGGTGCTCACACAGCACCCTTATCAAGGCAAGAAAAATTACAACAGGTGGGAACAGCCACCAAGCAACGACTCTGTCTCCTCGATACCTGAGATCTGAATGTGGATCAATAGGCTAATCCGTCACAACTATCTAAATCAGTTTTTAAATGAATAGATGACTTATTTTGTTTTTTAATATAAAGCATTTCCATGAATTCTCTCTTTCTCTCATTACTTTCACTATGTGAAATTTCAACATTATCCCAGTCAAACTCCTGGTCAACATCAACAAACCCTCTCATATGTCTAGCAAGAACACGATTATAACAACGTGCTAAACGAACATCACTTTTGTGTTCTTCCACCCTAGTATTAAGAAGTCTGCCAGTCTGTCCCACGTAAGTCATCTTACAGATCTTGCAAGTGATCTTGTAAACCACACCACCCTTTTCAAATTTATCTAAATGATCTTTACCAAAAGTTATTTTTGAATCCCTTTTAAATGGTATACGGAAACTAGTATGAATATTAAATTTTTTAATATGAATTGAATAGTTTTAGAAATTTGACCAAAAAAAGGAAGAACAAAAGTATTAAAAGAACTATATACTCTCAATTCCTTCTGATTATCTGTAGCTAAAATTTTGCTTTGTTTGTTTTTCATTTGTTGAATTCTAATTGTGATTTGTTGCTCAACCAACTTTTTTGGGTAATGATTCAGAAAAAGGATATTCCTAACAATATTCAAATTCTCTCTGTGAAATGAAATGTGGGACAAACCTAGAGCTCTGTAGACTAAGATTTTGATTACTGCAATTTTGTTTTTAAAAGGATGAGCCGAAAAAAAATTTTAAATTCTACCTGAAAATGTAATTTTCCTGTACCAATTGGTAATAATATTACCATCTTGACCTTTAATTACTTCTACGTCCAAAAAACTGATTTTACTATTTTTTTCTATTTCGTTGGTAAATTGAAGCTTTGGATGAAAACTGTTAAAAGCATCAAAAACCGCCTGTAACTTTGCTAGAGGAACACGCAAAAAGGTGTCATCAACATACCGGAAGTAAAAGGGCAAAACAAAATCCAGCTTCTTGAAAGCAAATACTTCCAAATCTTCCGTAACCATTTCTGCAAAAATCGGAGAAATGACTGAACCTATGGGAGTACCAAACTTTTGCCTATAAAAAGATCCATTCAATTTAAAATAAGTTAAATTCATGATGAAAACTATCCCTTCAATAAAATCTTTTTGACTTAATCGAGTACGTGTCCTTATATTGTCATAGAATTTTTTCATATTGTCAACATCGACAATTTTTACATTCTCATTCTAATGAGAAGGTATTGGTTTTATGTAAAATTTGACTTGGTCGGTTTTCATCAAATCTCCACGTTTTGAGACCCCCTGAGCTAGAAAAAAAGGTTTTTACCAAGGTGTCTGTCTGTCTGTAGTATGTAGTATGTCTGTCTGTCTGTAGGCACGATAACTTTCGAAAAAATAATCAGATTGGGTTGTGCTTCAGCAAACTTTTTTAGGGCCTAAAAAGAAAGAACAAGTTCGTTAACCAGCTAATTTTGATCAAAATTCAAAAAGTTAGAGCATTTTGAAAAATTTTGCGACCATTTTTTTTCAAAATTCGAAAATTCTATGTACGGCTATTCATGGTACTCTAGAACTCGAACAATTTATCTTGATGACTTTTTCGGATGAAAAAAAAATTACCGGAGTTATAGCATTTTCAAAATTACAAAAAACAAACGTAATTTAACATTTTATGCCGAAAAACGCACGATATGAAAAAAAGTCAAGATGAGAAAAATGTTTATTTTTAAACACTCTACAATACTTTCGTAACAACTTTTTGAATTATTTGAAAAATCAAAAATCCAAACTGATCACAAAAAAATAATGAAAAATCAATAATTCCATTTTGCTGTCAAACTATGCAAGATACGACCAAAGATGGATGAGAGAAAATTATGCACCCAAAAAAGATCTCCAAATTTGTTATGATTCATTTTTTGATATGATGCGTAGTTTTCGTTTTATTCGTAAAAGACAGCATTTGGAAATAGTAAAATTAAATTTTTAGACGAATGACACAAGCTACGAGAAAAATGATAGAGACAAAATTTGTTCATTCAAAGAAGATGTACAAATTTTTTATGAAGCATGTTCTGATAGGATGCGTAGTTTTTGTCTTATTCCTGACTTTTTCATTTCTATCATACGGTACACAGAACCGAGCGTGGAACGCAAGATTCAAATGATTTCCAAATCACATATCGAGCGCGAAGCGCGAGTGTCTGGATGAGAATGTGTTCCTTCAGTTCGATAGAACCGTGAGTAAATAAAGTTCCATTTCATTCTAAAATAAAAACAAATTTAACAATCACTTCACATGTAGAGGTTTTGATAATTTTATAATATTTGCAAATAAACTTTTTCTTTCCATCAAAGTCAAACACGAAGTTCAAAAACCTAGAGAAACCGAGCGTAAAGCGCGATGTAAATACGTCAGAGCGCGTAGCGCGAGGTAAATACATAATCGAGCGCGAAGCGCGAGATCCAACAGTCGCGCGCCCTAGGCGCGCTCAAACTTGCGAGCGAAGCGATCCGCGCGCGAAGCGCGCGATGAGAATGTGCCCGCGAAGAGATTTTTTGAATAATATTTGTTTGAATTTCCCAGATATTTTCAATATTGTATTTAGAAGTTGCAATTGAGTTTTTAAGTATCAAATCAAAGTTTTGTTCTAAAAATTTCGTTGGAGTGCTGATACACGGAAAAAATTACTTGTTGAAATTTTGAATGACTGAGTCAACCACTCTAGGATAGGGTTAAACGTATGTCATAAATTGAAGAATTGTCTTACAAACCTTGATTGATAAATGTTTGAAAAGCAGAAAGAGTTGTCGAAAGTACAAAATAATTTCAATGAGAATGTGAAGACCAGAGGAATAGAGTTCTTGAAACACTGATACACTAATGCTTCGAAGCCAGTCAATGAAACTTTCGATGACTCCTAACGAGTTTTTAGAAAACAGTATAGCCAAGTTAAAAAAATATATATTTCGCGGTTATATTTACTATATTGTTATTCACATAGACTCACGCTTTAGTTATATTTATTTTTGCAGATACACACGAACCTATGAAAAATTGAAAGAAATTTTGCGGCGGGATTCGAACTACCTAACACCTATCGAACGCAACTTATCCCTAACCACTAGACCCCATGGCTAACTTAACACATTGAATATTTTGCAAAAATGTCAGTGAAAAGTCAAATTTAAATCCGCGCTCATTTGTTCATTGCCGGTGACCGTGACTCCATTCAGACTGATACATATACCACTTCACCTGAGCATCCAATGTGACTGTACATTGTGAATATATAGGTCTGTAGAAGACAGTCAACGAATTCTTCGACAACTTATAAATCAGCTATTCGTTTCTGTGCTAGAGTTATTGTATTCCAAATCGTTTGGAATCTGGAGGACTTTTTATGAACAATTGAATGTTTGCCTTGAACTTTGTCAAAATCTGCTGAATAAAAATTCGAAAACTGATGTTCCTAGATTGTCTTCCAATAATTCGATGACTTTTTTCACATTTTCGATGAAGTCTGCGGTACTTTAATCAAAATTATACGAGATTCTAAAAAAAAAAGTGGCCTATCCTAGAATGGTTGACTATTCAAGTGAAGTTTCGACAACTTATTTTTTCCGTGTAGTTGAAAAGACGATTCTCAAAGGATAGCCCTCTTGCAGATCTCAGGTATCGAGGAGACAGCGTCGTTGCTTGGTCGCTGTTCCCACCTGTTTTAATTTTTCTTCCCTAGATAAGGGTGCTGTGTGAGCACCGAAATGTTGGTAAATACTTTGCATGCTTTCTTAGTGTGATTTGATAATAATAAAAATAAAAAAGACGAAAGAAAAAAGAAAAAAGAGAACGAAGGGGATTTGGTGCGTTGCCTTCTCATTTTTCTTCCATCTTTTTTATTTTTGTCCAAAGAAACGAATTTTTTTATTTTGTTTTTTAGGAATTGCAATAGAAGCATTTTGTGGTGGTTGTCCAAATTTTATCGTTGAATTCTTGTAGTGTAGTGTAATTTTGGAGTGTACAAATTTTGGAAGTATGTCTAAAAGAAATCTCGAATGTAGTACCTACGACTCGTTACAAAAACATGGCGTGAGTTTCAAAAAGGTAAGCCGACAGTCCGCAGGAGTCACGAACGATACTTTTTAGAACAAAATCGTAATGGCTTGATTTCATTGTCTCCATGGAAAGATGCAAAATCACGTTTTGAGTCGGCGAAAGTACGCATGAGCTCTGCTGCATGTTTGTTCTAACGAGCGTGAATGAGACAACAAAGTATAGTGTGCGAGGCGTTACGAAATACTCGGGCATGCACAAACAAAGCTCTTTTTTTATCTCTACGTCGCGCCGTGCTAACTGAACCCTATTTTGTAACTCATCCAAAGCACCACCACGCGCCGCTCAAAAAGCGTATTTTTGCGTTCTGAAAAATAATTTAGTTCCTAATTAAAAAATTTGAAATAAAAAAAAAATGAATTTTTCTGTCGACAAATGTCTGATTAATGCATTTGTTTATTACATTTGTTAAAAAAAATGATACAATGTATCAACTAATTATGAATATTGTTGAAATTTTCATGTTGTTCCTAACTGAAAGGACTGGTATTGAGAAAAAACGAATTTTTTGCCGAAAAATACCCGCATAATACATTTGTTTCAAAAATCATACGATTAATAAAGAAATCATGAATTTCGCTGAAATTAACAGAAAGTTCCTAATTAAGAAATCTGACGAAGAAATGTCTCAATTATTATATTGTTTTTATCAAAATATCTTGCAATATAACTTTAAAAAACGTAAAATGATGGATAATCGTAGAAAACATTCTTTTAACAAATAATTTGTTTATTAAGTTTAATTTTGTTTGTAAATATAATATTGGAACATCCTTAAGGAATTTTGCTCTATAACGAAAAAAAGACGTTTTTTGCAAACTTCATTCAGAATCATGAATATTGTGTAATTTCAGTTGAAACTCAACAATTCTTTTCACAATTACCCATACAATCAGAATAAAAAAGCAACCTGGAAATCGAGTGTAAATAGTAAAAAATGGTTTCAGAGGCCAAAAGGTGAAGCCATTTTGTCTGATTTTTTGTATACATCCTCTAATGAGTATAAAGACAGTTCAGTTATTTCGAAAAAATCTATTTTTCATGTAAAAATTAAAAGAAATCAGTTTTCCTCCACTTCATTCAGGGGCGAACACACCGTATAGTCGTATACGGAAACTAGGGGATCCTATCCAAATGAGTGGGCGAATTTCCGAGAGGTTGATAGGGTGTAGTTGGTTGAGGGTGGATAATATCATGAAATGTAGACTTCAAGTAAAATCAAACTGTAAACTAATAATATCTTATAATCAATTCGCCCCCGAATTCATGCATGCAATATTCACGCCGAATCAGTGTAACTGTACAATTTTCGGCAACCTGCTCCGAAAATAGTATTTGGTACATTAAATGACAATAGACAAGCTCTCTGTATAAAAAAGAAGATTATACAAACATGCAATATATTAATCATCTGTGTCGCCAAATTTCCTCCGAAAATACTAAATTGATTCGCATTGGACACAAACTTTGCATGTTTGCACAACTCACGGGCAGTCTGCAATAACCGGTTATATAAATCTGGCGCTCCGTTTTCTTTTACCTGAGAGCTTGTACAAAAAGGATGAACTACTTTGTCAAACATTAATTTTTTGGCTGAAGATGCATAATTTTTGTTTACAATTCATATCTTCACTAGAAAATTGAAATATTTTCTGAAGAATTAATCACTTCCAATTGAAACTGGAATTATTTCCTTGAAAATTCGCATTTTTCAGTATAAAATAATTCTTATTCTTCAAAAATTAATATTTTGTATTGTATATCGTCATGTAATGTACAAGGTACTAATTCGGAGTAAGTTGCCGAAAATTGTACAGTTACACTGATTCGGCGTGAATATTGCATGCAAGAATTAGGGGGCGAAGTGATTCTAAGATATTATATTGTTTACAGTTTAATTTCACTTAAAGTCTGCATTTCATGGTATTATCCACCCCAGCCACTTACACCCATCCAACCTGTTGGGAATTCACCTACTCATTTGGGTAAGGGACCCTAGTTTTCCTATATGGTGTGTTCGCCCCTGAATGAAGTCGAGGAAAAATTATTTCTTTTAATTTTTATATGAAAAATATATTTTTTTCGAAAAAGCAAACTGTACCGCGAGTCTTTATACTCTTTAGAGTATTTATACAAAAAATGAGACGAAATCGCTTCACCGTTTGGCCTGAATCCATTTTCTACGATTTACACTCGATTTCCAGGGCCCTTACAGTAACACTACAGAGTTGCGGTTCTTTCAGAAAGTTGAAACTTTTTGTCCAATTTTCACTTAGTTAGGTAACAATTTATTAAATTTAAGAAACGTCATTTTTGCAACAATTTCTCATTATTTTTAATAATATTCTCTTGCAATAATGCTCGAAAGTTGCAGGTACTTCGGACATTTGCTACTTTTCGTCCACTTGTCGATTTGAGTGAGGTAAGAATTCATTCAACTTTACAAGCATAATTTTTTGTGTAATTTATTATTTTTGATAATGTTTTCTTTGAATAATGCTACATAGTTGCCCTTGTTTTTCTACATGTTTAGCTTGTACTAAGCTTGTGTACTAAGTGAGGCAACAATTGATGTAAGTTATTGACTAAACTCACTTTTGATACAATTTATTATTGTTTATAACTATCTTCTCTTCCAGTAATGCTACAAAGTTGCTGTTTTTGACACAAATTTTCATGTTTTTTTCACTTTTTACTTATTAAATATAATGAATAAACATTAGATAGCATGACTTCTTAAAAAGTTTCAACAAGAAGGCTATCCGACATTATTTTGAAAGAAAAGTCAATTTAATATGATCCTTATAGGAACGTTAAAGTAAATTTGAAATATCAGGGCCTATTTTCGAAAACCATATCCAGAAAAAGAAAGAGATTATTGAATGAATGATTCTCTCTAATTTTTAGTTACAATTTCTTCATGACTAAAAAGTCAAGGGAAAATTAAACATTTAAACAGAAAAGACCGCAACTTTCTGGCTCTTCGGGGTCGTGCATAAATTACGTAACGCAATTCTTCGACAATTTTGCCCCCACCCCCCTTATGTAATGCTTTTTCCGACTTTTCCCTGTAGTTTTTCAAAATTAGGTAACACTAAGCTAGACCTCCCTCCTCCAAAAAAGTGTTACGTAATTTATGCACGACCCCTTATGGAAGAGAAGACAGTTATGAACAATAATAAATTGCTCCAAGCATTATTTTTGCTACATTGAATTGAGTAATAACTCACTCAAAATGAGATGAGGGCAAAAAAGTTACAAATTTCACAAAAAAATTCAGTTTTCCAGCAGTACTCAAAGGGAACGTTATTTAAAAAAATAAACATTTTTTTGAACAATCACGTTTGTCATCTTGAATGATTTATTATAACCCTCAAATTAAAAAGTCGGAAAAAATTTAAAATTTAAGAAAAAAACTGAGATTTTGTGCAATTTTTCAATTGGAACATTACTAACAATAATAATAAAGTATTGAAACAATATTTTTAGTAAAATTAAATTCATTATTACCTCCCTCTCATGGAAAATTGAACAAAAAGTGAAAAAATTTCGAAAAGATGCAACCTTCTAGCATCATTATAATAAAATATTGTTATAAATTATAATTAATCACACGTCATCATACTCCAATCATACTGAGCGTCAGAAAATCACCAAACCCAATTTGTTACTAATGGGGTTTCTTGGAACCCTATGAAATACATGTTGAGTTTCGACTTGATTTACCTAACAATGACGATTTTCAATAATAAAATTAATAAATTAAATAAATAAAAATAAATAAATTAATAAAATTTTCAATGTTCAAAAACAACAATATCAAAAAGGGTATAGTACACCACATGTCGGAGATTTTAAAACATTGCAAAGATATCAAACGATTTCACACATTTAAATGATTTCAAACGACTACGAAAGATTTCACAAATATCTCATCAATTTCATAAAATTTTCAGAAACATTTGAAAATAACACGAAAATCACGTACAACTGCGTACATAGAGTACAGTCAAATTAGCTGAAAAGAGGACATTTTGTAGAAAAAAGTAGCAGAATTTCCTTTTCATTTCAACAACTACACGTGCTTCACACTTCCATAACCAGTTATTGCAGCGACAGCCCCTGAGTTGTGCAAACATGCAATTATGCAAAGTTTGTGTCTAATGCGACTAAATCTGGTATTTTCAGAGGAAATTAGGCGGCACATATTATCGATATCTTGCACGTTTGTATAATCTGCCGTTTATACAGAGATCTTGCATATTTTCATTTAATATACAAAATGTACTTCTTTCAGAGTAAGTTTGCCACCTACCCAACCTTTTGGGAATTTACCCACTCCCTTGGGTAGGGACGCCTAGTTTTCGTATACGGGTGTGTTTGCTCCTGAATGAAACAATGTGGGTAATAGTGGGCGCTTCATAACCTGCAGACTCGTATAGTAGTTTTTCCTCTTTCTGCTAGCGTCGCGCAAAAGAAATTCCAAGCACGATAACTGCTTTACCTGCTCCCTGCTTCGCTTGATAGTAGAACACTGCACCACAAAAAGTAATTTTTCTTCTATTCATTGTTACATGAAAAATAGATTTTTTCCGAAAAAAGCGAGCTGTACCGATAATAGTCTTTATACCCTTGATATAATTTATACAGACAATCAGACAAAGTGGCTTCGCCGTTTCGCCTGAATTCACTCTATACGATTTACACTTCATTTCCAGGGCCCTTAACTTTTTGTGCGAAAAAGAATGAACAAACTACTTATTTTTCTATGTTATTTATATTTAATGAATGTCACAAGATATTTGTATAAAATAATTAGAAGGCACCACAGTATGATGTCTGTAGCCTCCAATAAGAAGCTCCTTTTCATTTTTTTTCTGTTAAAGGAGTAATAAATAGATTTCTCATCATTTATTTGCAGGTGAATTCTGCCATCGTTATCATCTGGAAAGGATTGTGAATATAATTATAATTCTATTTATTATAATTTAATCTGAAATTTGTTTAACACTTAACCTATTTGTAAATTATAATCCCATAATGGAATTTTTCATTTAATAAATTGAAAGAAATATCACTTCTAGAATAAATTATGAATTGTTCGTTATAATATGTATGTAAGTACATAAATTTCAATTTAATAAATGCTACGAATAATATAAATTCTTATAAGAAATTTGATAACAAATTTTTAAGTTGTCTATTTGCTCGGCAATTATTGCCTTTGCTCAATAGTAATCCGTTTGTCGCTAATATTTTATTATGCATACAGAGAAGCAGTGAATTTTTTTCAAAAAAATATAATCCTTTTCCTTCTGCGGAAATCAGTTTTTAACTTTTTTTAAATTATTTATTTTTACGTTTCGCATAATTTAACCAAGAAAAATATTTTCTACCTGATATATTCTGCGTCTATACTTGTAAAACATGTCTCATTTTACATGGAATCTTTCTGTAGACAAAAATTGTATGTGAAATATTTTTCATAAAATGATTGAAAGTATAAAGTAGATCATTATAATTTTACAAAGTTTGATTAAAATTGAACAACCACCTGCAGATCCTGATATTCCTGACGTATACTGGCCCAGCTTATAAATTTTATTCTTCAAATCCACATATGATATATAAGTAATAATACAAACACGTTGCATACAGCATTTGGTTTACAACTTCGGACTTACGTCGCTTTTTATATAATTTTTTTTATGAAGCATTGTTTTCATCTGATAGTTAAATTGTTTAATTAGGTTCTACCTCATTATCATTGTTCAATTGTTGTTTCAAAATGTAGATAATATCTTCCATTAGTAAAAATATTGATGTTCAAAATTTATCTGCTCCATTCGTGGCTAAAAATTGATCTTTTTGGGTTTAAATTCAACCATTTATGTAAAAAACTTCGAAGCTAAAAAAGATAAACTGAAAGTTAATGAAATCAAATTTGAACTAACACCAAATCCAGTTCTCATAGTACTCAGGTGGAAATATATGTAATTTGTTAAAAATTTGTTTTTTTTTTGGTAGAAAATCAATCTTTTAGTTAAAAATTCAAATATTTGGTTAAGAATTTATGTAAATATTTCATTAAAAATTCTTCTTTGTTTAAAGTTTACACTTGTAAAATAAATAATTTTGCCAGATCAGGAATGGTGAGAGAAGAATCGTGAAAGTTAATTAAAATTACAAGTTTTTATTCAATTTTCAAAACTTGGTAGACTAAGACCATTTCAAAAAAACACACAAATCACTCATTTGCAATTTTAGACATTTTTTAAGATCTTAAGTTCAATGACTTTTTTAAAGTCAATCATATTATTGATCCGAAATGATCGGACAACGATCTGTCGCGATTCACAGCTACTCGCACACTGTCTTTCTTAAACGATAAGGCGCTCATCAACACACTCAAACTGAGAAATCACGTGACTTCAAGCATTCATTTAAATACTGAGGAAATATAACTTAGGTTTTAGAAATTGGCGATGTAGATAAATTTTATCATTTTCAATCGCCGAAAATCTCATAACAACGAAACATTACAACTTTAAACATACCGCCCGCCTCGTAAGTGGTAACTGCACGAAAAAAAAGAAAGAAAAACAATAAGTGTTTAATCGATTATTTATCACAATACAAAAGCCGCCTGCCGTAAAGAAATAGTATAAATATGACTAGAATTTAATAGTCTTAGCCGCCTGCCATAATCCACTAAGTGTACAGAATAATTTCCTTTAAGTCTAATGAATAACAAAATTTTGAATTTCGCTTATTTCTTTTGCTCTGACAGGTAAGAGACAAATCTGAGTAATCGGACGTTTGTATTCTGAACTGGCAGTTTCTACTCGAACAGAACGTACAACATCGTCCTTTCCCTTGTAGCATTTAATTATACGACCTAATAACCATCTAGAGGGTGGTAAGGAATCATGCTTTATAAGAACGATATCATCGATCACAAGATTTAACTCTTTGTTGAACCATTTGTAGCGTTTTTTTAAAGACTGTGAATAATCAACAACCCACCTTCTCCAGTAAATCTCTGAAATTTTTTGTACCAACTGCCAACTACTTAAACGATTTTCCGAAGTAAATTCCAATGAAGTTTCTGGAACGCTGGTCAAAGGGGCTCTAATCAGAAAATGTCCAGGCGTTAAGTAGGAGAAGTCTTCAGGATCATTCCAAAGAGGCGCAATAGGTCGAGAATTAAGGCAAGCTTCAATACGAGTAAGAAGAGTATAAAACTCTTCGTAGGTAAGCGTATAAGCGCCTTCAATTCGTTTCATATGGTGTTTAAAACTTTTAACTCCAGCCTCCCACAAACCCCCAAAATGAGGAGCGGAAGGAGGTATGGAATGCCAAGAAGTACCTTGAATTACGAACTCATTATGCAAATTAGTATCCAGTCTAATATTCAAAAAGCAATTTTTTAATTCCCGATCAGCAACGTGGAATGATGTACCATTGTCACCGTACAAGTGTGCAGGTCTTCCTCGCCTTGAAGAAAATCGTTGAAAGGCGGCGAGAAACGCGGCAGACGAGTAATCTGAAACAAGTTCTAAATGGACAGCTCGCGTACAGCAACAAATGAAAAGCGCTACGTAAGTTTTGTAACTTTTTCTGCCACGACCTGGAGCAAAGCGAATGTTAAATGGGCCTGCATAGTCCACACCAGAATGTGTGAATGGACGATTTGGCAACCTTTGATCAATCGTTTAACCAAAGATCGAGCTCCTAGAATCCAGTAACGCTGTCTGAGCGTATGTAAGGTTAGTTGCTGACCACCATGTAAAGATCGAAGGTGAGCATGCGTGGCGGTAAGATCACTTATGTGGTGAAGAGGCAGAATAATAGGATGCTTCTCATCAAAACTGATAGGAGCATGCCGTAGTCTTCCACCTAACCTTACGAGATCTTTGGAATCTAAAAATGGATTCAAACTTTTTAATATCGAATTTTTTGCAATCATCCTATCTTCTTGTTTCAAGGCTTCCATCTCAAGAGAAAAGGAATTTGCTTGTACAAATTTAATCCAAAATATAACGGCTTGTTGGATTTCAATCCCATTGAGAGAAATTGTTGAAAATTGAGGTTTAGGCTTAGTAAATTTTGCGTGCTTAAAGACAAAGGCATCAATAAACCTCTCACAATAGGCTGTTACGCGAAGCAATTCTGGCCAAGAGGAGAATTTAAACATCAAGTCGAATGGACTTTTGATCACACTCAAAACGTGATGACTCTTTAGAGCCCGCTGTTCTAAATTTGATTTCTAAGTGGCTGCGTGGCGATAATCGGGCCATTTTGAGGAATACAAAGCTAACCAAGGTGGGCCTTGCCACCATAAGGAGTGCCTTAGCAATTTTTCGTTTGTGAGTCCCCGAGTAGCGCAGTCAGCCGGGTTATCTTTAGTAGAAATGTATCGCCATTTAGCTCGAGGTACTAACTCATGAATTAGGGAAACTCTATTGGCGATGAACACAGGCCAATTGGAAGGATGTTTTCCTAGCCAAGCCAAAACTGTTACAGAATCAGTGTGGCAGTAAACTGGTATTTTTTCCAACGACACAGTTTCTATGACGAATTTAAGTGTCTTAGTTAGCAAGGCAGCCCCACATAATTCCAAACGAGGAATTGATACATATTTAACAGGTGCTACCTTAGATTTAGCCATTAGTAGGCAAACATGAGCCTCCTTTGAATCTTCACTAAGAATTATAATATAAACAGAAGCTGAATAAGCTTTTGACGAAGCGTCAGAAAAACCACGAAGCTCGAATTCAGAGTTTTTTTGTAACTGCCGTGTCGATCTCGTAACTTTAAGTGCTTCTAATTTTTCCAGCGAATCATGATAATTCAACCACTGAATTTTAAGATCATCAGGTAGTTTGTCATACCAGTCGAGTTTGCGAAACCGAAGTTCTTGCATTAAAATTGTTGCCACTATTATGATTGGAGTTATCCAACCCAAAGGATCATACAACTTGGCTATTAACGAAAGAACAATCCGTTTTGTTGGATTTTCGACTAAAGAAAAAGTTACTTTAAAAAGAAATGAATCAGAGTCAGGGTCCCAAAATAAACCTAGAACCTTCAGCTGGGTATCCTCCGCTAACGGAAATTCGATAGCACGTTCGTGTTTTCCCGAGGGGCATTCTTCTAATAGTTCGGGGTCATTTGCGGCCCATTTTCGCAAATGAAAACCGCCAGCTTCTAATAAGAGTGTTACTTGAGATCGCACCTTTTTAGCCTCAATCTGACTATCCGCACCAAACAGAACGTCGTCGACGTAAATATTATTTTCTAATATATTTTGGGCTAAAGGCAATCTATTTCCCTCGTCATGAGCTAACTGCTTAATCACTTTTTTAGCCAAATAAGGAGCACAGGCAGTACCGTCAGTAACGGTTAAAAGTCTATAGGCGAAGATCCTTTCATCAGGAGAAATCCAGACAATTCTTTGATAGTCGCAATCCCGAGGGTCAACTAGAATTTGTCTAAACATTTTTTCAATGTCAGCCATATAAACAAAGCGTTGCGACCTCAAATTCATAATAATTGAAACCAAATCGTTCAGAATCTTTGGGCCGATATGAAGATAAGAATTCAAGGAAGAATTATTGGAAGTTAAGCTGGAAGCGTTGGAAACGACGCTTAACTTTGTAGTAGAACTACTTTCTCTTAACCCTTTGCGGCATGGTGGGAATACGTATTCCCACCTGTTTTCATACTATTTTTTGCGATTTTACAGTAGTTTTTCATCGATTAAATCGACATTTGTTGTAGTTTTATAATCATAGGAAGTTCTAGTATCAAAATTTGTAGATAATACTTTCAAATCTATTGTTAATTTCTTAATAATTATAAACAAAGTCCAAACGACCAGCCGATATTTGATAAAAATTCATCATTAGCGTCAATTTTATCCGGATTTTTGTGAAAATTAGTATACAGGAGTTTTTCGGATTGCTGATCAAGAATCTGTACTCAGATTTCGAAAATTCAAAATGGCGGATCCAATATGGCGTCCAAAATTTGAAATATTTCTTGATTTTGTTGAAAATTGGTATACAGGGGTTTTTGGGGTCGCTGATAAAGAGTCTGTACTCAGATTTTGAAAATTCGAAATGGCGGATCCAATATGGCGTCCGAAATTTGAAATATTCCTGCATTTCGTTGAAAATTGGTTTATTTTTTTGTTGACAGTTGATATACAGGTGTTTCTGCGATGCTGCTGACGAATATAAACAATACAGTGACCTCTAACTTCATATGACGAATGAATGATACTTCAAAAAACAATTCCTGTCTGGTTGTAAGCATAATGGTACGTTGCATGTGCTACATGACCATTTAGTTCGTATCTCTTTTGTTTTTGTGCTGCAAAGAGCGCAACGTCTGTAACCATCAATGGATGTTGGCATATGATACCAATTTTCAACAAAATCAAGAAATATTTCAAATTTTGGACGCCATATTGGATCCGCCATTCTGAATTTTCAAAATCTGAGTACAGACTCTTGATCAGCGACCCCAAAAACCCCTGTATACCAATTTTCAACAAAATAAAGAAATATTTCAAATTTTGGACGCCATATTGGATGCGCCATTTTGAATTTTCAAAATCTGAGAACAGACTCTTGATCAGCGACCCCAAAAACCCCTGTATACCAATTTTCATAAAAACATGTTTCTCTGAAAAATGTATGCCGCAAAGGGTTAAGATAGGGTGGTGAGGCAAATACACAGTTTGCGAAAAATGATCTAATTCATTTTCTTCAAGAAGTTCCATATGTCCGAGGCTTTCATATTCTGACAAAAAACTTGAAAATTGTGAGAATAATTCTGATTTATCCGATAAACGACGAAATACTTTATTTAAAACAATCTTAGCTCTCTCAAGGGATTCCCCAATTTTTATAGGAGGACCGTTTTTAGAAGGTAAGCGTATCATGTAACGTCCATCTTCTGTTCGTTGGTAAGTCGTGGCGAAATGCTCATCACAAAACATTTCGTCATCTGTCAAGGAATTTTTAAAGGGAACTTTTTCCAACTCCCAGAACCTGGTTAAGTCTTCATGCAAAACTTCTGCTGTGATAGCCTGATTTGCTGTAACTGGAATGTTAATTTTCATTTTATTTGTGGTTGAAACCGGCCCAGATAATATCCAACCAAAAACGGTACTTTGCGCGGTAAGAGAACCCAGTATACCCTGTTGGAGACCAGGTAATAAACATGAGTCATATTTATCGGCCCCTAAAATCAAATCAACTTGATGGGAGCTAGAGGGATTTGGATGCACTAACCCTAACTCTTTTAATTGATCTTCATGCCCCACATTAGATTTTACAGGAGGAGTATATGATGTAAGGTGTAACAATACCAAAGCTTGGATGTCGACTTTAGGACAGTTCTTTTCTGTTGGAATCAAATTAAATTTCGCCAACTTTCTTGAAGAACCAATATTAACTCCTCTAACCCCATAGACCACTGCTTTAACCTTTTTGTAACGTGGACTCAGTATTTTCATTGCTCTCTCGGAAATGAAACAACATTCTGATCCTTGGTCCAACAAAACTCTAAATCTGTGACTTTTTCCATGTTCAGCTTGGAAGGAAATAACAGCCGTAGCCAGTAAGGTTGAGCGCGATAAATTGGGATGGTTATTGAGAAAATGAAGCGAAACATCATTGTCTACTGCTTCTTTAAGCAAAATATATTTCACCCCCATCCCCTGAGACGAATTGCCGGGATCATTTGATTGTGACGCGAAAGAACCTGAAACTGCCAATTGAGAAGTAACCGACGCAGAGTCAGATGGTGATAACGAGGGATTAGACTTATAATCATCAGAATGCAATAAGGAGTTATGTCTCCTACCACACTTATTACATTTAAATGTACTAGCACAATTATGAGGTCGATGTCTAGGCGTGAGACAATTATAACAACAATGATTATTTGTCGCAACATCCCTGCACCTGTCCACCGACAGAGCTTTGAATTGGATGCATTTAAATAAAGAGTGAGTCTCCTTAAAAAGAAGACACTTTGAGCTAGAAGTTGCATTGTGGCTCCTAAATCCAGCTTTCGAAGCTTTAATGGCCTTCAAAATACGTATGCGAGTCTCCAAAAACGTATCAAGTTCCTGATAAAAGGGATAATTAGTATTAGAGCCAATATGCATCTTCCATTCCTTGAGAGTAGTAACATCAAATTTTTTAACCATTATAAAAACAAGTAAATCACTCCAATGTTCTGTTGAGCGTTTCAGATTTTTGAGAGCCGCCAATGACTCATTTGTTTTATCGCGTAAGTTTTTTAAGTATTCTAGGATATTATTCGACACATTAGGAATATTGATAAAGGATTGTGAATGAGTTTAGATCGAAGCTCTCTTGTTGTCAAATCTAGTCTTTAGCGACTCCCAAGTGGAGATAAAATTAGCATCAGTTATCGAAACATGTTTTAACAAACCTTCAGCTTCACCTTTTGAAGACAATTTAAAATAATGTAACCTTGTTATATTAGACAAGGATCCGTTTTGAATTATTAAAGCATTAAATAAATCGCGAAAATTCTCCCAATCCTTGTAGTCTCCTGAAAACTTCGGTAAAGTGATTTGAGGAAGTTTAACAGACAAAGAATCATGACGAATAATTTGAGACTGATTTAAACTTTCATTAGCCCTAGGTTCAGGAGTAAGCAACGCTAATTGATTATACAAAAAATCTCGCGCATTGAGATAAGCATCTTCAATAGCGAGATATTTGGATTTTGAAAAAACACAAAGTTCCAATCGTGATTTCACAGTAGCCACTGTATGATTGGCCTTGTCAATTTTCTTGAAGTTGGTTTCAGTGCGTAAATTCGCCTGAGAAGCCTCTGATAACTCAGAGAATAATGGCTCCATTTTCACGAAAAGGAGCAATTTATAAATTGACAGTTGCTGATAATTCAGCCAAAAATTGAAAAGTTTTAATTTTGAAACAAAAGAACTAATTTACTTTAGTTTCAAAGTGCTCTGACAAGGCAATTTAATTTGAGTGTGCGAGAGACTAATAATTAATAACATGTCAATAAGTTATCACTGAAATACTACGGCCTCAATTATTTATTTAGTTCGCCAGAACGAGCCTCTCTCTGGTCATGGCTAAATTAAAGTTGTCATCTTACCGCTGGAGAAGGTTAGAAATCGATGAAGTCTGAAATTAAATGTGTTGACAATCATCCAAATATCAGTTGGCGAACTTTTAATTTCTTCCTTCAGGTGAAGAATAATGAAAGACCGAGCCAGTGAAGAATAACATCGCGAGAGAGCACAGACTATTTGGAGAAGGACGACTGCCTTTTCGTACATGCGAAGATGTTGTTACGAGCTTAGATCCTTGCTCTGTGACGTCAAGCCTTCATATTTTTCAGCTTGATTGTGTGCTTCCACTTAACGGAATTTCTCACTTTTGGTCTTTTCTGCACTAATTTTACACTTTTAATAGTTTTTTCACGATCTTATATCTGGGTCGAAGGACCATGTTTAAATTTTACACTTGTAAAATAAATAATTTTGCCAGATCAGGAATAGTAAGAGAAGAATCGTGAAAGTTAATTAAAATCACAAGTTTTTATTCAATTTTCAAAACTTGGCAGACTAAGGCCATTTCAAAAAAACACACAAATCACTCACTCGCAATTTTAGACATTTTTTAAGATCTTAAGTTCAATGTCTTTTTTAAAGTCAATCATATTATTGATACGAAATGATCGGACAACGATCTCTCGCGATTCACAGCTACTCGCACACTGTCTTTCTCAAACAATAAGGCGCTCATCAACACACTCAAACTGAGAAATCACGTGACTTCAAGCATTCATTTAAACACTGAGGAAATATAACTTAGGTTTTAGAAATTGGCGATGTAGATACATTTTATCATTTTCAATCGCCGAAAATCTCATAACAACAAAACATTACTACTTTAAACATTCTTCTTTGATAGAAAATTAATCTTCTTGTTTAGAAATTCATCTTTTTGATTGAAAATTTAAATATTTAGTTGAACATTTAACAGTTTTGTTGAAAGCCCATGTCTTTGGCTTGAAAAATCAACCTTTTCTTATGACCTTTTTTTTATTGTTTGAGAAATCTTTCTTGGTTGATAAATTCGTGTTTTTGATTCGAAAATTGTGTCTTTGGTGTATTTTCTTCGAAATAGTAGCACACGCCTACCTCCTGAGGCAAATAGGTTTGACTAAAATGAATGCAAAATTGGAAAGCGGGGATTGAATTGTACTCATTTAGAGTGCCAAAATCACTTTCGAACGAAATTGTAGCTGCTCGGGTTCGCTAGATATAAGACTTTAACCTGTTGTGCGCAACATGTTTGACGGTTTTAGCAGATTTTCTTCAAAAATATTAGTTATAGCAAGAAATGTTTCAAATAAAAGTTGTTTACTTTTACAAAATCAATAATTTTTCATTCGTATAGTTTTTCGCTAAAAGCCATATTTTTTCTAAAAATCGACAAAGATCAGTAAAATTAAGAAAAAAGATTATGAAAGATATTTATCCAGTCTTAAAAAAGCAGTGGTCGAGTTCTCTTCGCAGCACCTTTAATCATAATTATATATTTGAGTTCATTGTTTTATTGTTTTAAATAAGAATTATTGAATATTGTTCTTGGAAATGAATATATTAATCTATAACCCTTCAATATTTATTTAATTAGAGTGGCTACTTTTATTTAAATTTGAATAAATTAATGAATCTTTTAATTTTAATAATATTTGTCCATTTTTTGCGGAAATATGGCTTCTAACGAAAAACTATACGAATAAAAGATTGTTGCTTTTGTAAAAGTAATCAACTTTTATTTGAAACATTTCTTGCTATAACTAATATTTTCGAAGAAAATCTGCTAAAACCGTCAAACATGTTGCGCACAACAGGTTAAAGTCTTATATCTAGCGAACCCGAGCAGCTACGATTTCGTTCGAAAGTGATTTTGGCACTGTAAGTGAGTAAAATTCAATCCCCGCTTTACAATTTTGCATTCATTTTACTCAAGCCTATTTGCCCCAGGAGGTAGGCGTGAGCAAAACAGCGTCATCCTTTAAAAAAAGTGTCAATAGTGTGTTGAGCCCGAGACCTGAATTTGTAATTTATTATTCTAAAGGCTGTCAAAGCTATAATTTATTTTTGAAAAGTAACCTATTTAAACCAAGAAAAGCAGAAAAAAGTGCCCTACAGAAAACTCCGGATTAACAAATATTTGAAGGTATTGTATTTTGAATGCGATATTTTCGAAAAGCAGATTCCCAGAGAATATCTCGTGAGTGTGTAGCAATAATTTTTAATTCGACTTTTTTTGCAGCAAGACTAACTTCTAATCCAAAAAGTGACTAAGGTAAATGCACTAGTAATCGTCAACTTAAGGCAAATTCGAAATTAAAAATGCTTATAATTGTATTCAAAACACAATTCTTATTTCCACAGAGAGCTTAACCGATTAAAGCAGATATATTAAAACTTTATTTTGATCACTTCTCATGGTATTTGTTTCAAGTCAATTTTTATTCACGATTAAAATTCAAATTATGCAAATGCGTTAGTTATCGACAGACATGTAACCAAGTATTAAAACGAGAAAAGTATACTAATTTGATAATAGTACGTCAAACTCGTAGGAATCACTAACCCGCACGCGAATCATATACTTTTTTTTTGTAACCCCTGTAAAGGAAAGTTCGTGACATAAGAAATATTGGTAGCCCTGCTAAACATTCCGGACAAATTTCGAACAAATTCCGGATTCGGAAATTTGTCCGAAATTGTCCGATACGTGATCCGGTTTTTGTCCTCCGGATTCTATCCGGTCGTGTCCGAAATTTGTCCGGTCGAAGGAGCACGGAAATTAATCCGAATATCATCCGGTAGAATCCGAAAGTTGTACGGTCTGATGGATTCCATCAGTCCGGTTAGAACCGGTTGAGTCCGTATTTTGTACGGTCTGACGGATGCTATCAATCCGGATTGTGTCCAGGATGAAATTCGGATTCTATCCCGGTGTATTTACAAATTTTCCGGATGAAGTAGAACGAAAAAAATAATAAATCTGTATATTGTCCGTCAGAATCCGTAAGTTGTACGGTCGGACAGATTCGATCAATCCGGATTGTATCCGATCATGTCCGTTTTCTATGTGGTTCTTCATTTATTGCTCACAAACCTATTTCTATAGCTCAACTTAACACTACTACATATAACACACTTCACTAACGCAGAATATCGTACGCTAAGTATATCGGTCGAAGCGGTCCTTATATACTAACCAAGAAAATTTTTTGCGCTTGTGAGAAACGACCAGCATTGTGTCCGGTCGAGTCCGTGCTTTGTATGGTCTGAAGGACGCGATCAATCCGGTTGTGTCCGTTCATGTCCGTGTTTCGTATGGTCTGTCGGATGTGATGAATCCGAATTGTGTCTGGTCATGACCGAGTATTGTATGGTCTGACGGATGCGATTAGTCCGATTTTTGCCCGGTCGTGTTTGGCCATGTCCATGTTTTGTACGGTCTGGCGGATGCGAATAATCCGGTTAAGTCCAAAATTTGTACGATTTTCAGGAATGCGATTAATCCGGATCTCATCCGGTTAATTCCGGAATTTGTCCTTCATGACAAGTGCGAATAATTTATATCTTATTCGTCTTTACCCGATATTTGTCTAGTTATTCGCGAACGCAATATACCTTAATCTTATCCGGTATAGCAAACTGAACACACTTTTGAATAAATTATGTTAAATAGTGAAATATTACATACAGTAATAGCATACAGCTTAGAGAACTGTAAAACAAAAGTATTTGAATCAATAATTATCATTCCCGGCCACTGATCCTTCTTCCACATCATCGTCAATTCCATCATCATTCCCATCAACTCCTTTTTTTCCACATCATCGTCAATTCTATCAACATTCCGATTAAATGCTCTTTCTTCCACATTGTCATCAAATCTTTCATCATTCCCATCAACTGCTTCTTCTTTCCAAGAGAGCTGTAGATTCACTTTCATGAACAGATTCATTTTCTATCGGAACAATATAGTTATCCTCATCCTTGTTCAAAAAGCTCATTAGTTTTCTCATCATTTTCCGTGTCACTATTCACATTTTTATCGAAATTCTCATTATTTTTGTTTGTTTTCGAAGTTTCATTATCACTTTTGTGGTTTTTTTTCTGATGCCCTACCCAAAAACGGAAGCAAAATATTTAATTTTCTTTGATACGCCCTACTATGCAGTAGTATTTTCCGTTTTCACTTGAATGCCACCAAATTACAACTTAAACCTGCGGATACATTTTGGATAGAATCAGACTGCTTCCGGAGTCAATGTTTTTGACCGCATGAATTTCGGATTTAACCGGACGATTTTTCGATTTCATTTTCATTTCACTATATTGCAACTTAAACCAGCGGATTAATTTTGAATAGAATCGGACTATTTCCGGAGTCCATATTTTTGACCGGAAGAATTTCAGATTTATGCGGACAATTCTCCGTTTTCACTTCAATTTCACCGAATGACAACTAAAACTTGCGGGTTAATTTCTGATAGAATCGGACTATTTTCGGAGTTGATGTCTTAGACCGGACAGATGTCGGATTTAATCAGACGATTTTCCGGTTTCACTTCACAAAAATAATTTCAGGTACTGAGTTCCAGACTAATTTCGGATTAATTCGGACTCTTTGGGGAATGAAAGTTTGCGTTCGGATAAATTTCGGATTAGACCGGACTATTTTCCAATTTTAGTTCAACGAAAAGAATTTCAGCTTTTGAATTCTGGACTGATTTTGGATAAAATCAGACTCTTTCCGGAGTCGAAGTTTATAGTCCGGACAGACTCCGGACATAATCAGACAAATTTCTGACTGTTTTTGCACAGTTTTCGGATTAGATCGGACATATTTCGGAAAAAAATCGTGAATCGTATTGATTTCGGATAAATTCGGACCAATTTCGGAACCAGGAATTTTTAGCAGGGAGGTAATAAGATTTTTGGGTGAAGGGCGGGGCGAAGCCCCCCGAGAGGAAAAAAAAGAACTAATATGATTTACACTCGACTCTCTCAAACGTAAGCTTCCCAAAGATACACGAAGTTGCACCAGGCAAACTAACCTAAACACTCAACTTCTCAGCGGACGAAATGATGGCAGTGTTGATAAAATGGACAGCCTGCGCGCGCACCGTGCGTTGGCCATCACCCTGGACAAATTCTGCAATTGGCTGTAATGCCAGTGCCCCTTGTATGAGAAATAAAGCTCTAAACTTGACTCTTCTTAAATGTGCCAAAAATTCCTTACTTTTTTCACTTTCTTCAGTCTGCAAAGCATGAAATTTTTTTTATATTAACGTTTTCGGGCTCATTTGCGTGGAACACTTGCAACTTTTAAATGACTATTTACTTGTTAGTCTACCCTCGTGAAAAGAAAGACCAACTTTAGATCACATTTAGACCAGTTTCAAACCACGTTTGGTCTATTTCTGGTCTTTTACCTTTCAGCCTATACCTGCATCAATTTTAGGGCATTGAAATAGACACCACTCTCTCTGTTAAATAAGGATAGCTGTCTGTATCAACAGACTAGCTATACCTAAAAGTCCCAAAGAACCTGGGATGATTTATTATTATTTACGAGATCTAGAAGGCTTCAAACAGTTGCCGTTATATTTATGGAACTCTGTCCCTCTCTCCATCTCGCCATCTCTTTCTGTTATTATGGTTATGGTCCTGACTACTGACTCGTGATGAGCCTAATAATTATGGGATATTCGGGGTTCAAACTGCCGGGACAAGAATATACCTGCCTATACTGTGATCTAAAGTTGGTCTCTTTTTTCACGAGGGTAGCATTTTTGAAGGCTGAGCTGTTAAGCTTCAAAGGCAGATGGCTATAATTTTTGGGCCGATAGTAGATCCTTGGACTGAAGAAACGACATCCCCGTGCACTTCAGCCTCAAATATTGAGATCCGAAATCGTGACGTCACATGAACAAGATGGCCGCCGTAAGTGGGTCGTTTGTGCACGTCTGACAGAGGTGAAAGACCGTTTTTTTTGTGAATTTCAAAGGAGAAATGAAACCAAGTATCGCTAAAATTTGTCGATACGCGGCATCTGAATCTTCCGGCAGAAATTTTATTAACGGAAAAAGCGTTTGCATGCTGGACATGTCATATTTTGTAGTTAAGAAGCCGAAACACGAAACTTCCATTATAATATAATTGCATTTTGTATGCAACTTTAAGTTTGAGGGATAAACCTAATAAAATCAGAGGACAAATAAGCTTCTACTCTGCCGATGAAACAGCACTGAAACGGCACTGCCCAGTGCTGTTTCAGTGCTGCTCGTTTAAAGCTACTCAGATTTCAGTTTTAAATTGCCTGCAGACGTTGCCTTTATACCTGCGAATAGACTACCAAGTAGACCAGCTGAAAGGGATTAAAAATTAAAAAGTAAAATTTGTAAAATTTTGTAATTACCTCTGCGAAAGTTAGAAATTCAGAATCTACAAGTTTAGATAATTTCAGATATCTAACTTTTTGTTTGAAAAGTTTAAAATTGGAAAAAATATAATGTATCTCGTAAATGAAATGAGATACGCCAAAACAGACAACATTTTCGAATTCAACTTCAAAATAGTATATTAGTATATAATTTATAATTATATAATATATATCATAAGAAAATTCATAAATTAAAAAAAAGTGTTAATAATTTGAAGAAAATTTTAAAAAGGGATTCGGGTTGGCGGCGGCCAACCACTGCGAACCACTCTGCCTGTCCGGTACGTGACGAATACAATAGAACCATTATATGAACGTTGCATCACCCTCAGTGCCGTTTAGGTGCCGAAATCAGCAAAAACAGTCACTAAAACCGCACTGGCAGCTCAGTGCCGTTCGCCAGTGCCGTTTCAGTGCTGTTTCATCGACAGGGTAAGGTGTCGTAAAAGATGTAGTGTGCAGTTGCAATGCTGGATTGGGAAAAAGTACAAACACGTTGTTGCAGTCTTATTTCGAATGTGCATCTAATTTGATTAAATGTGTTATATATGTAAGCATGGAAGTGTAAAATACAAAAATTATATAAACTGTAAGACTAGACGTAAAGAATCAATATTTTATCTCCTTGTGGAAAATAGTTTCATTAAACAAACAAAATCATAACCTTTAATTTCGTTTGCGCTTTCATAACAAACCGAATAATAGAAACACGATTATCGGAAATTAATTTTGTCAAAATAGTTAATTGACTTTTTCATAGATTCTAATTTTTTGCAACTGACCTTTCTCTTAATATTAATTTTTTAAATTATAAGTGAAAGGCAATTTTTTAAATTACAGTAAAAGGCTTTTTGTGAAAAAATCTGAATCTAATTTTTTGTTGTATTTTCGGACCTGCGGAGCAATAATCCAAAAGAAAAAAGTAAGGAAAAATTACAGTTTTTTAACAAAAAATTGTCAAAGTTTCAATTTTTACATGTATTTTAATAGAAAAATGCTTATTTTAGTGAAAGTTTTTTCTTCTCCTGAACTCTTTGTTAGATTTTGCTAAAAGTTTAACATTTTGACCATCACTCTTACCGAAACAAAAGGTTCATATCTAAGATCTAGAAATATTAACGGTTTTTTGGGTATACAGCATGTTATGGGGGTGTTTTCATACATTGAACATCCAAGTATGGAAATCATCATTCCTTAGTAACTAAAGTCACTGGAGATTATATATTTAACAGCTAGGGTATGAAATGACTTTCAAATAAGCAAAGGAAGCGTGCATAGCACGGATATCATATATGAGCATTTACTTCAAGGGTTGTTTTATCATCCCTTGAACATTTATTCCGGAATACCGACATTTCTTAATGGCTGAAATCGCAAGAAGTTTTCTGAATAATCTATGAGGATAGTATTCATAATAAAGTAAATAGGGAAGGTGTGGAACGACAAGGATGTCTTTGAATTTTTCTAGAGGGTTGTTTAATCATCCCTTACTTAGAGAAGCAGAAAAATTAACTTTTCGTAAGGAATAAATCACAAAAGATCAGGCCTACAATATCACTTTAAAACGTGCATATAGGAAGTGTCCTTTATTCCCGATATGAATTTTTTAGATTGACTGATTTTCCGATGTACTTTTGATTAGAGCTTCCGCTTGATTTGAAATTCGGAGATAGACTGATGTTCTGACTCTGATCCTGAGTTTATATATGTCGGATTCCATTGTGGTGATAACCAAAAACTTGACAACCAGCAGATGACCAGCAGACAGAGCGTGCAAATAGGCCTTAACAATTGAAAACAATTGACATCCAGGTGTCTATTGAGAACCGCAGGACTGCGATATGCCATCTGGTGGCGAAAAATATCACTAGTAAAAGTGGGTTGGTTTTAAATACCACCTGCTAATTGTACTGAAAATAGTGACACGAAATGATTAAAATATCTGAGATTGAAAAAGTGTCACCAAAGAAAACGCGTTTAGGTTTAGAAATGGATATTAGAGGAATGAAGTTCAGTCTCAAGAAGGCGAAAAGCAGATCGTTTCGTTCTGTGTGTATGTGTTCTGTTAAAGTCTGCAAAGGCCGAGAAGTTCGTTTTCATAAATTTTCTGAATCTAAAAAAAGGGATGTATTATTGAAATTGATATTAAGAAAAAGGTCAGTTGAAAAAAATTAGAATCTGTGAAAAAGTCAATTAACTATTTTGACAAAATTAATTTCCGATAATCGTGTTTCTATTATTCGGTTTGTTATGAAAGTGCAAACTAACTTAAAGGTTATGATTTTGTTTGTTCAATAAAACTATTTTCCACAAGGAAATAAAGTATTGATTCTTTACGTCTAGTCTTACAGTTTATATAATTTTTGTATTTCACACTTCCATGCTTACATATATAACATATTTAATCAAATTACACGCACATTCGAAATAAGACTGCAACAGCGTGTTTGCACTTTTTCCCAATCCAGCATTGCAACTGCACACTACATCTTTTACGACACCTTAGAAGCTTATTTTCCCTCTGATTTCATTAGGTTTATCCCCCAAACTTAAAGTTGCATACAAAATGCAATTATATTTCAATGGAAGTTTCGTGTTTCGGCTTCTTAAGTACAAAATATGACATGTCCAGCATGCAAACGCTTTTTCCGTTAATAAAATTTCTGCCGGAAGATTCAGATGCCGTGTATCGACAAATTTTAGCGATACTTAGTTTCATTTTTCCTTTGAAATTCACAAAAAAACGGTCTTTTATCTCTGTCAGACGTGCAGAAACGACCCACTTACGGCGGCCATCTTTTCCATGTGACGTCACGATTTCGGGTCTCAATATCTGAAGGCGTAGTGTACGGGGATTTCGTTTCTTCTGTCCAAGGATCTACTATCGGCGCAAAAATTATAGGCATCTGCCTTTGAAGCTTAACAGCTCAGCCTCAAAAAATGCTAGACTAACAAGTAAATAGTAATTTAAAAGCTGCAAGCGTTCCACGTAAATGAGTCCGGAGACGTTAATGTAAAACAAATTTTGTGCTTTGCAGACTGAAAATTGTGAGAAAAGTAAGGAATTTTGGGCACATTTAACAAGAGTCAAGTTTAGAGCATTATTTCTCATAAGAGGGGCGCAATGGGAAAAATTTGCAAAAAATCATGATTATGAGGAAGAACTTTATGAACCAGTTGCAGTTGAAAAATTTGAGAAATAATAAAAATTGTTGCTTAAAATTACAAAAATGTACAACTATACTATCTTCCATTTTAATAAAGATATTAGAGCGATTCAAACTGCAAACTGTAACGGGTAGGCTTTGTAATTATTTACAATCTCCCGGAAGGATGTGATTGTTTTATTTTTAATGGAAATCGCGACATCTGTAGACATTTTTTTTATTGGAAAACAAGTGTCAGGAAGCAGCGGGGATCCTTTTTTTTGCTTCCGACCGCTCGTGCCTTTCTTCAACTCGTGTTTCTGAACTCTTTCCCAGACATTTGACGCATCCTCCGACCAGTGCCGTATCTCTTTCATTCGTGACATAAAATTGTGTATATAGTAAATGGAAGTGGTCGTTAGGCTTGTAGATGGAATAATTATAGGCTACGATCAAGGTCAAGAAAACTTTGTTTCCAAAATTGTTTGTGCTCTTTTGATAAAATACAGGTCATGTGGTAAAGTGTGCATAAAATTTTATGTGTGTTATACTGTTATTAATTCTTAGAATGAACCTGCAAAGTAGACATGAAGGAGGCATAAAAATCAATTTTTGTAATATGTTTTTTTTTTCCTTTTTTGCAAAAGCCATGAGGTAGACTAATAATTGAATACTAAAAAGAGTGTGCCGATTTCAATAAAGTTTTCAACTAAATAGTTACATTTTTAACTAAAAAATGATACATTTTCGACGAAGAATGTAATAGTTGATTTTTCAACTAACAATTATTTTGTATTGAAGAGAGAAAAAAATCTCAACCATATTGTTAAATTTTTAAACCAAAAGACTATTTCTTTGAAGATGGGTTTAATACTCAAGCAAAACGTATTAAAAAGATGAGTTTCGAAAGAAAAGAGATGAATGTTCCACATAAAAATTCAATTTTCTAGCAGGACTTCTAACAGAAAAATTAAATTTCATCGGAATAATGAACATTTTAAGCAAAAAACCTCTATTCTCAAACAAAAATTTAGTATTAAATTGTTTTCACCGAAAATTAGAATAAACCTTGTACCGATTTTCTAATTTGCAGAAAATAATGTGTGCGAAGTTACGCGTATTACAATGTTGTGCTTTGTTTCTCAAATGAAACCCTAATTTTTTTCCTCATCTATATATTTACCGTCTTGTAATATATAGGTTGGCTGCCCTCGCTATGGGGTGACCAGGTTGGTAACAATGAGTTACGTGTTAGTTAGATCCGAGAGTCGATCTGAATAAAGACGCGTTAATTGTGATTTGTGTCTTGTTACTTACTTTAATAGTAACCCGATTGCAATACGCTACATTGGCGACGAGGATAAACTCCTGATCAATCGCGGGAAAGCGGGTGCGGTAAAATCCGAAAGGAAAAAGAAGCAAGTCGGAAGCACGCGACGGGCGTCTCGACCACGCCTAGTTTGAGGTTAAGTTTGCACGAGGGGTTGTGTCGACTTGTGCTATCAGGGCAAAAGTGGGGCTAGTAAGCCTATCTTCGTTACGTGTGGATTTAATTAGTGAAACGAAGGAACTTCAATGTGATTGGCACGATGATGTCAAACGTGAGAGATATAGAGAAATTTTCAGTCCACGACAATTCTGGAAATGTTGGACAAAGATGGAAGCGTAGAACTCGCGCATTTGAAATTTACCTGGAAGCGGGGAATATCATGAACGCAGCTCGTAAGAGGGCGCAACTACTGCATTTAGCGGGACCGGAAGTGCAGGACATTGACGAAGCGTTGCCAGATCTAGAGGGTGACGGTGACGTGTACGAGAGAACTAAACGAAAACTATAAGGGTATTTCGTGCCACAGGCTAATGAGCCATACGAGAGATACGTTTTTCGTAGCCTTAGCCAAGCGGAAAACGAAACCATCGGACAATTCATGCTACGATTACGGCAACAGTCGAAGAACTGTAATTTCGCACGGACGGAAGACGAAATGATTCGTGACCAGATTATAGAAATAAGTCGATCAGCTGATCTACGCACGAAGTTATTGAAGAAGGGGAACACGTTGACACATGATGTCACAAAGGAAACGGCGCGAGTTTGGGAAAACGCACAGTGTCAAGCCAGCTCTATGGAAGAAAAAAAGGAACCTGAAAGAGAATTGAATAATAAAATTAGGTTTGGTGCAGGTCGACAAGAAGGAAAAACTAAGAAATCGTCAGAAGGTAATGCGGAAAGAAATAAGGCCTTGAGTGGAAATTCAACAGGAAGTGTGTGCTATCGATGTGGTGGCACAGGGCATTTTGCCAAAGATGAAATATGCCCGGCTCGAGAAAAGGTATGTGATAGGTGTAACTTGTTTGGGCATTTTAAAAAGATGTGCCGTACCAAATCAAGTGGAAAGTCGGATAGTGGAGAAAGGAATTATGTTCGCTAGGTCGACACAGATAGTGACAGTGAACCGGAAAATAAGAAAGAGGCGAATAAATCACCAACTTATGCTTTTTCGCATGCAGCAGTAGGATCCAAAACCGACAAAAATAGCTGGATACGAGTAAACATTGGGGGAGTATGGACACTCATGTTTATCGACTCAGGGGCTGGCTGTAATCTCATTAACAGACGGACGTGGGAATTCTTAAAGAAAGAAAAGGTAAGTCGCAAATCATACAAAACAAAGAAGGAAATGTTTGCCTACGGAGAAAAGAAGCCACTAGATATATTGGGTGCGTTTTCAACGAAATTGATGATCAAAACCGGAGAGTCCTTGGAAGACGGGGTATACGTCATGAATGGAATCGGCAATTCACTTTTGGGAAAGAACGCCGCTATACAATTAGGAGTTTTGAAAGTACGACTCAACATCAATGAGGTTCAACCTGACGTGCACATAACAAAAGAATATGCGGATCTGTTTCAAGGGCTAGGGAAATTAAAGGACTTCCAGCTGAAGATTCCAATCAAAACTGAGATACCATCGAAGAGTTGGAGCACTATATTCAGCAAACTTGATATTAAATGGGGATATCATTGAATCGAGATTGAGGAAAAATCCCGGGTAATCACTACCTTTTCTACACACAAAGGACTTTTTTGTTACAAAAGATTGTTTTTTGAAATCAATTGCGCACCTGAAATGTATCACAAAATCATCTCTCAGACACTCTAGAAGTGCGAGGGGGCATGCAATTATCTGGATGATATAATCGTGCATGGTAATGGCAGGGAAGAGCACGATGAAAGATTAAATAAATTATTAGAGTTGTTTCGGGAGAAAGGAATGACTCTCAATAGGCAAGAATGTGAATTTAACATGACGGAAATTACATTTCTTGGATTTCACATTTCTAAAGAGGGTATCAGACCGACCGATGATAGAAGTTCGGAAATTTTAGAATTTCGCGAACCAGAAAACTCTTCAGAGGTGAAAAGCTTCCCAGGTTTAGTACAGTTCTCAGCCAGCCTTATACCGGATCTAGCAACACTTTCTGAACCCTTGCGCAGACTCACACGAGATGGAATACCTTATCAGTGGGGACTGGACAGAAGGAGTCATTTGCGAAGCTGAAGGAGAAAGCATCAGATGCGATAGCCTTGGATTTCTTCAGCAAGAATGCGAAGAACACGGTTGTAGCAGATGCTAGCCCAGTTGGACTCGGAGAAGTTTTGATCCAAGAAAAGGAAAATGCGATCGCCAGGATTATAAAATATGCTAGTAAATCATTAACAGATGTTGAGAAAAGGTACTCACAAACAGAAAAAGAGGCCCTAGCTTTGGTATGGGCGTGCGAGAGGTTTCAAATCTACTTAATTGGGATAGAATTTGATCTGATCACCGATTACAAGCCCTCGGAGGTTATCTTTGGACCACGCTCGAAGCCGTCAGCAAGAATAGAACGATGGGTACGGAGACTGCTGGTCGAAGTTGAATCAGCGAAGGATGAAGAACTACAAGCCTTGAAAAAGAGCCTACAGACGAATTCATGGGTAAAAGAGCAAAAGCGAAACGAGATTATTCAAAATGAGATGTGTGTCATCGAAGGAATGGTGCTGCGTGGGTCTAGAATCGTTCTTCCTAAGAGTCTGCAAGAGTGGGCACTGGAACTCGCTCACGAAGGTCACATTGGGATCGTAGGAATGAAGCAACGACTGCGGACAAAGCTTCGGTGGAAAACCATAGACAAGGACGTGGAACTTTGGTGCAAGTCATGTCATGAGTGTCAACTGGTCCAGCTGCTAGATCAACCGGAACCGATGATGCGCACAGAACTTCCTGCAAAACCATGGGACTTCATATCAATGGACTTTCAGGGACCTCTACCGTCGGGACACAATTTACTAATTACCGTCGATTATTATAGTCGCTTCTACGAAGTTGAAGTAATGACGACAATCACAGCAGAGAAACTCATAGAGAAATCCAAAATCATTTTTTCCAGGTATGGACCTCCAGACACGTTAATCACCGACAACGGGAAGTCATTTATTGACGATGGAGTCAACCAGTTTCTAACTAGCGTCGGAGTCCGCCATAGGTATTCCACTCCACTTTGGCCTCAAGCGAATGATGAGGTCGAAAGGCAAAATAGGTCAACGGTCAAACGGCTACGAATTGCTCAGGCAACAGGATAGTAGTGGCGGGAAGAGTTACTTACGTACCTATTCGCATACAGAACCACACCGCATTCAGTGACTGGGGTACCGTCTGCGGAGTTGACGTTCCAACAGAAAATAAAAATCAAGCTGCCAGAACTGCGGAGTTTCAAACCTGGAAATCATGATGAAGAGATTCTAGACAAAAACTGGTTAAGCAAGGAAAAAGGAAGGGAGTACGGTGACAGAATGAGGAATGCCAAGCCAGGTGACATCGAGATTGGAGATCCAGTTCTAATGCGTCAGAAAAAAAAAGGATAAACTATCTACACCCTTCAAGCCGATTCCAATGTCGGTTATCAGCAAGAACGGAAACTCGCTCGAAGTCGAATCACCAGGCGGGGTGGTGTATAAAAGGAATTCCACTCAGTTGAAACGATACTTCGAGAGGAAATCACGAAATCAGATTCCCTTGAGTGAGGAGGATGGCTCTGAGATTCAGGGCAGGGTGATGCCAGCTTCAAATGATGATCCGGCTCAACCACAGCGTATTATAGAGTTCCGAATTCCAATCTTCGACATTAACAATTTGACATTATATTCAGGATTTCAAAGGAAAGGAGAGGTTGTAAGATATAGATTGGCTGCCCTCCCTATGGGGTGCCCGGGTTGGTAACAATGAGTTACGTGTTAGTTAGATCCGAGAGTCGATCTGAATAAAGACGCGTTAATTGTGACTTGTGTCTTGTTACTTACTTTGATAGTAACCCGATTGCCATACGCTACACGTCTTCTTTCTGATTCTGATATATTTTATTTTCTCCTTTTGAAATCCATCCAAAAATTTAAGAAATGTTTTACAATAACAAGATGGCGCTTGTTTTTTTGAAAATATTAGAAGTCCGACGTGCTTCGCTTAAAGAGATATGGCACTGGGCGGAGGAGGCGCCAAATGTGTGGGCAAGAGTTCAGGAGCAAGAGTCGAAGAAAGGCACGAGTGGTCGGAAGCAAAAAAAAAAAAGGATCCCCACTGCTTTCGCACAATTGTTTTCCAACAAAAAAAATGTCTACAAATATCGCGATTTCCACCAAAAATAAAACAATCACATCATTCTGGGAAATTTTAAATAATTACAGAGCCTATCCCTTGCAGTTTGCAGTTTGAACCACTTTAATATCTTTATTAGAACCGAAGATAGTATAGTTGTACACTTTTGTAATTTTATGCAACAATTTTCATTATTTCTTAAATTCGTCAACTGCAACTTGTTCCCAATGGTTTTCATCGTATTCATGAATTTTCGCATTTTTTTCCCATTGCCCCTTGTATAAGAAATAATGCTCCAAGCTTGACTCTTCTTGAATGTGCCCAAAATTCCTAACTTTTTTCACATTTTTTAGTCTACAAAGCACACCATTTTTTTACATCAACGTCTCCAAGCTCATTTACGTGGAACACTTGCAGCTTTCAAATGATTATTTATTTATTACTCTAGCATTTTTTGTGGCTGAGCTGTTAAGCTTCAAATGCAGATGTCTATAATTTTCGCACCGATAGTAGTCATTGTGCCACCCTCTTTAATGTTTCGTGGCTGATTTTTATGTGCTGCGCTCGGAGATTTGTACGCAAGAAGTCATTGTATCAAGTCATTATATCCAGGTCTCTGTACCTGAAGGCGCAGTACACGGGGTGTAGTTTCTTGAGTCCAAGGAACTGGTCATTTTGCCACCCTCTTTAATGTTTCGTGAGTGATTTCTATGAGCAGCGTTCGAAAATTTGTAGGCGAGAAGTCATTGTAATTGATCGGCATATAGAAAAGTGAAGATTTCCAAATTGCGTGGTTAGTACTGCAGAGTTCAAACTATTGATTTTATCATGATGGATAAAAATGTATATGCACGAGTTTGTGCGTTTTTATAAGTACATAATCCTTTTCTATCATAATTAATAATATAAATTATAAGTATAAATATGGTGATTGATAATAATACAATTATGAATAATATAGTTATAATACGTCACAGGACGTGAAAATATAACCTAAAACCCTGGAAAATTTATCAAAATACCTTGTGAGCTTTCAAGATCCCCTAAAATCATTGAAATCCTCGGAATTCTTACAAAATTACTTGGGATTTCTAGAGCTATCATAATAGGCCCCACGAAATCGTTTCATATTTTCCAAAATTCCAGGAAGCTTTATAATACCCTATGTAAATTTTTCAAATACATTAAAATCAGTCGAATCCTTGGAAATTCCCAGAAATTCTTCTAATATTCTCAAAGGGCCCTTTTAAAAAGCCCTCAAATAGTGAGAATCGTTTTTTTTTAATTTGAAGTCGAAATGAAATCAACTTTCTTATGAATAATTGTATGAAAAAAGGGCATGAAATACATTCACAAATCAAAATTAGGTTTCCAATCTACCTCCTCTTCGGCTCATTAGAGACAAATAAATAACGGAGATAAAAAAGAGAAAGAATTGAATCACTTCAAATTACTGAAATGTTTTTAAAATACCCTAAGATATTTCAATTACTTTAAAATCTTTTGGAATGCCTTAAAATTGGCAAATCTCTTGAAAGTGCTTCGGAATCTTCTGAAGTACCCTGAAATATTTTTAATCACTTAAAAGCCTGTCAGGTTACCGAAATGAATTGAAAATTCCTTGGAATATTTTAATATACCCTAAAACCTGGCATAGGTCCTATCAAATCGACCTATATTTTCGAAATTTTAGGAAAGTCTTTGATGCAATACCCCATGAAAATTGTTTCAAATCTTTCAAAAATGCTTTAGAAACTTTTTAATACTTTAAAATATTTTAAAATACTCTAAGACATTTGAAATCGTTCAAAATAAATTGGAATCGCTTAAATTTTTCAAGCTGTCCAAAATCCCTTCCAATGTTTAAAAACACCCTGAAATATTTCCAATCTTTTGAAATTCTTTCAAATTATTGAAATGACAAAAAATTGTTCCATTCTTTAAAAATCACTTGAAACTTTTTCGAGCGTTCGAAAATGTCTTGGCATGTTCTAAAATACTTCAGAAGCTCTCAAATCCTTCACGATTGTTTGAAAGTCCTTTAAATTATTAAAATCTCTTGGAATTGCCTTGGACTCTTTTCAAATTCCTTAAATATTTATCTGAAATATTTTTCAATTACTTGAGAGTTGAAACTTTTTAAAAGATCGAAAATGCCTTGGAGTTTTCTAAAATACTCGAAAATATTTCAAATTCTCGGAAATCAATTGATTTACTGAAGTTGATTGAAAGCTCCTTGAAATCTTTTAGAATATTCTAAAGATTTTCAAATCCTCGAAACCTTTTTCAAATTCCTTGAAACTTTAATTGTTTGTTAAATGCTTTGAAATATTTCAAAGTACTCTAAAACATTTAAAATCTTCTGACATCAATTGAAAATTCATTGTATTCTTGAAATTTTTTTAATCGCTTCAAAATCAAATAAAAATTTTGAAAACAGCCTAAAATATTTCAAATCATTTGAAATTTCTTCAAATTATGAATAAAAGAAAATCCTTGGAGTCATTAGAAATTCCCAAAAATATTTTAAGACCCTTAAAACTTTAAAAATCACTGAAAACATTTCAAAGCTTTCGTAAATGCCTTGAAGTCTTTTAAATTACTCCATAATATTTCAAATCCTCTGAAATCAATTAAATTACTGAAATCAAATGAAAAATCTTTGGAATCTTGAAGAAAAATCTAAGAGTTTTCAAACCCTCTAATCTTGTCCAAATCCCTTCAAATTCTTGAAATCTCTTAAAAATATCTTAGATTCTTTGGTAAGAACCTCAAATATTGTTGATTTTCGAAAATCCCTTCAAATTATTGAAATGAATACAAAATTCCTTGATATCCTTCAAAATTCTCTCACATATTGTATATATATATATATATATATATATAATTAAAAACAAAGTTAAACAACCACCGCAGGGTACCACTAAGAGCAACTGCCATCTGGAAAAAATGTCAATGGCCCCCAGTAGAACCGCGGTAAAATACACCTATGGCCACGTCTCACATCCGTGAGATGGGTGTTCACAGGGCACGACGAAATCACAACGACAGGCCGGCGAAACCCTCGTGTGTCTTGAGGACACGAAGCGACCCAAGGATGACAGCTTTCTGCATCCATCTCGCAAGAGCCTTGGCATATGTTTGGCACGCGGGTATGGCTTTAAGGTTACGAACCAGCGATAATTTCACACCTCCGAGAGCACCTATCACAAGGACAATTACTCGTACCGAATATTTTGGGTACAGTCGACGCAACTCTCTTTTAAGGTCTTGATATCTCTCCTCTTTTTCTTTCTCCTTTGCAGTGATGTTGTATTCGGATGGAGCCGAGAATTCGATCACGAATATAGTTCGTTTCTCGAAGTCTTGGAGAACAATGTCAGGCCTCGAGTGCGCAACGGAGACTGCTGCCCGAAAATCGTAGTTCCAGAAAATCTGGCACTTCTCGTTTCGGACAATTGACTCTATATCCCTTGGAGCGTTCGGCAGGGCAGGGTCGCGACCAACACCGTAAGAGCGACAAAGGTGGTAATAAAGTACTCTTAGGGCCGCATTATGTCTATAGATATACGTTGTTCCTGCGTGGGTCGGACACCCCGATAGTATGTGTTCTAGGTACTCAGCGTGTGCATGACACGCTCTGCACCTATCACTGGGAACTTCTTGACATAAAATGCGGGCGCGGTATGCTAAGGTGGAGAATACACCGTCCTGGCATGCGAAAATAAAGCCCTCTGTACCTGAATTGAGCCCTGATGATTTGAGGAAAGCAAAAGTTTGCTCCTTCGACAAGGACTGTTTTTCTACATTTCTGTGAAAGTTTCCGTGCATTTGCTTGTCGAGTAGCTCTTGGTGAAATTTTCCAACCTCTGCTTTCATTACTTCGGCTTTTAGACGTGAAGCATCTAGATGGAGTAATGCACTTTCCTCACTTCTGATGTTAAAATTCAGGCCAAGGGTCTCGGCAGCTTGCTCCGCGGCTTTGTAAAGGAACGCCCCTTCGCCAATCATCTCGTGGTTTCTGACCATCTTTAGGAGAGGATCTCTGCCATTCGCAACGATGTAAGCTGTACTTAAAACAATTCGGTTATGAAGACACTGGAGATTCAGAAGTCCGCGTCCGCCTTGCTGGCGTGAAATGTATAATCGCGGAACTGACGAATTGATATGCAAGCTTTTATGCATATGCATGATCTTACGCGTGGTGACATCAAGGGCCTTAAGCTCGTTCTTCGTCCATTGAACCACCCCAAACGAGTAGAGTAGAACCGGGACGGCAAGCATGTTAGTCGCAGATACCTTGTTCAACGCCGACAGATTGGAAGACCAAATCTGTCGAAGAAGATGCTTGTATCTGCTTCGGAGAGACTCCTTCACTGATGTTACGTCCTGAATGCGGCTTTGAGGCACGCCCAGGTATGTATAGGTCTCTCCAGTGTTAAG